>CATIWJ010098158.1:0-24039 GCA_949640765.1 Croton laevigatus
TGTAATTAATTGATTGTCTGTTGGATGTAAATGAAGAAAGATATAATCAAGGTATAATTAATTTACAATTGCAGTGCAAAAGCATTGGTTACATAATTTTCCTAAATATCAAGTTTACAATCAGCTTATAATAGATCATAACAAATTTACAATCTATTTATGATAAATTTATTATTGGCCTAATTAAAAAACACAACTCACATACTCATTTTAGTTGATATATATATATATATATATATGAAACTGGTTTATATAACGTTTGTTATGAATAAATAATCAGCCAAAAATTTTGATAAAAATGAAAAGTTTTATAATCAGATTAGAATTCATTTACATTTATAGATTGAACATACAATAAAGGGTTAAAGACAAATTTGATGTCTAAATCAATTTCCAGAAATACTAACCTTTTTAAAACTATATTCTCTATGAAGACACAATTGTTATGCTAGTGTATCATCCAACAAAATTGCATTTTTATCCACACACTTCAAAGTCAAATACCAAAATCCAGAAATCAGAACTAAAGAAGTTGAATTAAAACCCAAAAAGAAAGAAGTGAAGAAAACATATAGCAAGAATAGTACTTCCCTTATCACTTTTGAAGAACTATCTTTATTTTTAGCCAAATAGGTACATACATACATACTTACACACTTGCTTGCATTTAACTCAAAACAATTTAGAATTAGGAGTTTCGAGTAAAAAGGAATTTGACAAGAAGCTAATTTTTGTGTTCTGTTAGAGTTGAACAGAAACATCTTAAATTCAGACATTATTATAACATTCTTACAAATTTCTTCAAAGAGAAAAAAAAAGGAAGATTAACATACGAAATCACATATAAGTAGTTGTTTACCACTAATGATTGATCAAGTAGCAGAAGAGGAAGTAGATGCCAAGGTTTCAGTTTTAAAATCACCAATAATCCTCTTCATTATGGCTCCTCTTCTAGGTGGTACCATTGGCCTGTCGCTGGGAGGATGACCGACCGCCACCTGACCAGCTCCACCTTGGCGTGCTATTCCACCGTGATGTCGTTGTTCGTCTGACCATCCATCCTCCTTTTGTTTTTTATTCTACTACTGAGGACAATATATAAAGAAAAGAAACAGACGTACTTCACAAAGAGAGAGCTCGTAATGCTATCAAAAATTTATATGTTCTCACGCACAAGGAAAATGAGCCCTTATTGGTTTTTGATTGCAAACAGTAACCAGGGCCAGGGGTGAGCAAAATTTAACCGCACCGAACCATATCCCACGTTGTGGGCGGTTTCACCGCAAGCGTGGTGCAGTTTGCGGTTCTCAATTTTCAGATTTCACGGTTTGCAGTTTTAACTATGAAAACCTGCATAATGCATTGTCCCCAAACCACATAATATTAGTAATAAACTTATTTTATTTTTATTTCGTCCTCGTTTCGAGAGAAATAAAATAAAAACTAATGCCCTAACCCTATCTCTGCATCTTCTCCTTTGTTGTGTCGCTCAATCCATACCAGACAGGTTTCTTTCTTCATTTTTCCTATAATAAATCAAGCAACGATCTCATAATTAAATTTACAAATGTTATATTCTAAATCCATCAATTATTCAAAGTCGATATTCATCTTTATAATGAGTTTACAATTTGTTTGTAATTGATTATAGTCTGATGAATGAAAATTAAAAAAAAAAATAGATATAATCAAGGTATAATTAGCTTACAATAGCAGTACAAAAGCATTCGTTACATAATTTTCCTACCTACCAACTTTACAATTAGCTTATATAACAGATTATAACTTATTTACAATCTATTTGTTATAATTTTATTAGTGACCTAATTAAAAAACATAACACATATACTCATTTTAGTTGAAATTTATTTATATTTTTTTCAAAAAGAAATTGGTTTATACAACGTTCATGAACAATTAATCAGCCAAAAAAATTTAAATTAACAAATCATTTTAAATGTTTTAAATCTAAAACGTGCTTAAAAAAACTTAACTGTACTTTCTATACTTTAAAAAGAAAAATTTAAACAGCCAACAGAAAATGCATTTAGTGCTTTACATTTTTTCCCTTTTCCGTACACAACCCACATCTCCATTTTAGCAACCGCACTTCAGGTAAAGAGAACAATCAATTCTACTAAAAATTTGATAATGATTCAATTGGAAGAAGCAAAACACCAGTATTGATTCAAACCCAAAACCCAGAAATCAAAATTAAAGAAATCGAATTAAAGCCCAAAAAGAAAGCAGTGAAGAAAAGAAATAGCAAGGGAATTTTCCTTTATTTATTTTTAGCCAAACATATGTTTAACCCAAAACAATTCAGAATTGGGAGATCTGAGTAAAAAGAAAATAGAAAGGAAGCTAATTTTTGTGTAAAAGGAAACATCTTCGATTCAAACATTAATCACGTTCTTGCAAAATTATTCAAAAAACAAAGAAAGAAAAACACAAGTATCTACGAAAGCATACATGATAAATAAGTAGTTTTTTTCATTAATCACAGATTAAGCAGTAGATGAGTGGTCTATTGCAGTGGAGACCTAACAATTTTATAGGATTAAAACCAAAATCAGATCCGAGCCTTAAAATACATCAGAAATATATACAACTAGATATTAGAGGCCTAAAGCCAGCGCTTTAGCTTTGCGCCTGAGCCGCACCTGGGTTACGTCCCGAAGCTGTAAAATCTTTTATAATGCCCTTGATTATGCTTCCTCGTTGAGGTGGTTTCATT
This sequence comes from Croton laevigatus, assembly GCA_949640765.1. Taxonomy (NCBI): domain Eukaryota; kingdom Viridiplantae; phylum Streptophyta; class Magnoliopsida; order Malpighiales; family Euphorbiaceae; genus Croton; species Croton laevigatus. The sequence continues at coordinate 2,738 of CATIWJ010098158.1, forward strand.
ATCCCTTTGCCGGATGGATGACGAGCCGCCTGACCAGCTGGACTTTGGCGAGCTTCTCTACCGGCGCCGTTGCCGTTGCCGTTGTTCCTCTGATCATCCATCTTTCTCTTTTTCTTCTACTAGTGGTTCACGAACTGAGGACGATATATAAAATGATTGTAAGAGACGCACTTCACCAAGGAGCCACTTGACCTTGCTATGGCCCAGTAAAGTTAATGCTAATACGGCTTCTCATTTCGAACCCAACAAATTTTATTTTTATTTTTGTTTTTTCATGTCACATGTTTTTGTACAGTGAAGCTCGAAAATAATTTAAATAGATTGTAATTTGTAAAATTTGAGTTTATATAATAAAATTTATATTATTGCAAGTTCAATAGTTTAAATTATTTTATCTAATTTATAGCACAAAATCAAATTCTAAAAACCGTAACTTACTAAAATTGATATCAAATTTTGAGATAAATAACCGAACATGTGATTTAAAAAGGAATGAAAAATAAAAAACAAAATTGGGTCGAAGAGTGTATAACCATATTGATAAGCTCATACTCACCCGTCAATTTGAGATCTAATTTGGAATTTTGATATAGCTTTTCTTATGTTGATTATGACACTATATCCGTATATATTTTAATTTTATTTATGAAAATAGTATAATTACTAAATAGTTTTTTTTATAAATTTTTGTTGATAATAACCAAAAAAATTTTTTAAAAAAAAGGCAATAATAAGAAAAAGTTATTAATGGGCAATATATAATTTTTTTTGATGGAAACAAAACAGCATAAATTATAATAGTATTCTTTAAGATTTAAATTTATTAATTATAATTTTATTATCATCAAAATTATAGTAGGATAAATTAACTAATTAATGAATTAAAAATTATAATTTCTAAGTGTATATGATTAAAATAATATTTTTAACGTAATATTTATATTTGGAAAGAATTGAAGGTCCTTTATTAATCAATAATTTACATGGAACAAATCATGAAAATGAGATACCACTGGAACAAATACGAAACCAGAGGGGGAATATTCAACAGATGGGCCAAGCTGGTTACTTTCCCTATAAACATGTTTCATCAACACTTGCTAATTTTTACCCAGCAACACTGTCACTTAATCTGAGAGGATAAACGCCGTCCTCCTTTACCACACTGATCATGCTATCAAGCTCAACCTTCATTCTACATTTTTAATAAGAATTCAAATATTATTTCTCAATGAATTCATATTAATTTTTATTATATGCTAAATTTTAGTTGGATAAATTAATTAACTATTCAATTTTTATGATTAAAAATAGTGTTTATTAAGAGAATATAAATATAAATTTGAATTGAAATAATTTTTTTTATTATTATTTGATTATAATTTAAATTTTAGTAAGATAAATAAATTATATGATTAAAAATAAGTTTTTAATAAAAATATGTAATTATTTATTTTATGCTATTGCACCCCCGGACCATCCATCATTCTCTTGTTTTTTCTTCTACTACTAAGGACAAGAAATAAAGAAAAGAGACAGACGTACTTCACAAAGAGATAGCATGCGCGGTTGCCCAACTTGGCCTCGCTGTAGTTTAATAATGCTATGAAAAATTTATATGTGCTCACGCACAAGGAAAATGGAAGCCCTTATTGGTTTTTGATTGCAAACAGTAACCGGGCCCAGGGGTGAGCAAAATTTAACAGCATCAAACCTAGGGATGAACAAAAATAACCGAAAACCGAAAATTGAGAACCGAACCGAACCGAATCGAAAAATCGGTTAACTGAATAGTTCGGTTCGGTTGTCGGTGTAACAGTTGGTAAAACCGAAATATTCGGTTCGGCTGACGGTTTGTGGGAGTTGGAAACTGAAACCGAACCGAACCGATTTTAAAACCGAACATATATATATATACATATTTTCCCCATAACCCTAATATCCCTATGCCTGCTGCCTCCTTCTTTCATCTCTTCTCTCTTTCTATGCTTAGCCCGATTCCTCTTCTCAGCCGCCATATCCTCTCCCATCTTCGTCGCCTCAACCCCCGTCCTTCAGATCGCCGCCGCCATGGCCTCAACCCCGTTCCTTCAGATCGCCTCAAACTTCGATCGACTTTGACCTCGAGAAGCAGAGGCTTGTAATGGCGGTGCAGCTCTGGCAAATCGAAGAGAATCGCCGCCACGATCCACTTCAATCCACTTCCGATCGCCATCGGCTTCGCAATACCAACGTAATAGCCTCGGCGATGCTGCTCTGCCATCGGCTTCAGATCCTCCGCCCCTTCGTCTCCACCACCGGTCTCCTATCGGAAATCCAAGATGCCCAGTTGCCACTGCCTCTCTCTCGAGTCTCGACAAGCCACTCCAGCAGCGCCTCTTTTTGCTTCGTCGTCTCCTTCTCAGCTGTCTTCTTGCTTTGAGGTTCTGTTAATTGTTTATTGAAATATAGTTGAATGTATGTTGATTGGATTTGTTATGAGTTTGAATCTTCTGCGTTGCCGTTTGTATAGTTGAATGTAACTGCCTATATTTTGTTTTCGATCTGGATTTGCTTTGCACTATTTTGTGGAGTTGTATTTTTGCTCTGAAATTTGCACTCTTTGTATCATGTTGCAGGTGTAATTAGTTTTAGGATGTTGATGTTTCTGCTCAATTTTACGTTTTCTTTCAGTAGAAATGTTTCAATTAGATGATTTTGGATTTGATAATTTTCGGTTTTAGTCGAAACCGAACCGAAACCGAACCGAAAAAATCGGTGAACCGAATATTCGATTTCTAAAGGTTTCGATTCGGTTTTCGGTTCTAATAAAATAATTCGATTTTTTATTCGGTTTTGAGTTTTCAGTTCGATTCGGTGAACCGAACCGATTTTGTTCACCCCTAACCAAAATGGATTATTAACCACGAGAAGAAACAACTTGATAGAAGGAGATGGATGATGAGCGATGACGAGCCAGGACTTATTGGCACACGAAACAATGCTCTAATTCAAATGACACATACAACAATCAATATATTCATTCTTCTTTGTTGAAAGGAAAGGATCGGCCTCTCTCAATTAAGAGGTAAACTCTTTTGCTTATCTTCCTCCTCACAACAGTTCTTCATCTTGTTGTTTTCTTCTCAATTTCCTGTTTCCTTAGTGGGGTTGTTAAATTGTTTGACTTTCTTTGTTCTTGGGTATGTATTCTTTCTCATGGTTTTTTAGATAATTGTCAAATTGCTATCATTTAATGATTTTTGAAAGAAAAATAGGTCAATTTCTTTTCCTTGAAACCTATACTAATACTATCTTAGACCACTTAACCTTTGGAATCTTTTGTTGTTTTTTAAGTAGATGAATATGAACTGACGCCAATTGTTTGGTATTCCATAAAATGTCAAAGATAGATGAGCTTTATATAATTAAAGGCTTTTTTTTAATTAAAATATTAATCTTCTTCTAGGCATTATTTGATGTAAATGAAACAAAACTTTGAGAAATTCATTTGGAATTTGAAGTTATCATATTTGGTAACTGGTATGTAGATGGAAATGTTCAGTGGATTTAAGTTTACGGAATGTGATTCAAACGACTTAACTAAATTCTAATAATTTATAATTGGTATAAGTAAAAAAGGTCCATTTATAGCAGATGAAAGATGTGGTTTCTTGTTTGTTTTTCTAATTGTTGTTTATTTTGCCATTGCTTGAATTCATGTGGAAGAGTAAGAGTAATGTAAAGTGTATTCTTGTTTGATTCCACATATATATAAAGCTTCGTAAAGAATCGTAAGCTGGATTTATGGATGTTCTTTGTGTATGGGTAACTATTCTGTGTATGGATTTCTTTAAACGAGGATGTCTTGTTGATAAAATTTTAGGTGCGTTCGACAACAGTTTTTAGAGTAGTTTTTAGGATCACTTGTAGTTGTTTAGGTAGACTTTTCTAAAAGGCTAATCCCTGAACTTTTAGGTTTTTGTGTTTTTGTGAACTGTTATTACAAACAACTAATAACTATTCAAATAGTTAGACACTATTCAAATAGTTAAATCTGCTGCCTTAGCTGTTGTAGTCTCAAACAGGGTTTGGTACTAGTGAATTTTTCAGTACTTGTCATAATTTGTGCTTTTGCTGATACTGCAATACTGCTAATCTTTCTAACCTTTATATTTTATGAACATATAATTCTTACATACGAACGAGCAGTAAAAATTCCTAGCGAAATTGCTTTGAGAAGAAATGAGTACTAATACAATACAAGAGCGTTATGTGGTTACTAGTCAATTTCTTGCATTTGAATAATTCATCCATTTTACGTAACCTTGGCATGCATAAAAAATCATAATTCATTTGAATTTCGTTTGACAGCCTTTGGTGCTATGGCCAACACGGCCACCGCAGAAGCTTGTGATTCAAATGCAGCGCTTTTGGCAAATGGGGAGCTGCGAGTTTTACAGCCAATTTTCAAGATATATGGGCAAAGCCGATCATTTGCAGGTCCTATAGCTACTGTAAAAGTGTTTGAGGACAACGTGTTGGTCAGAGAAATGCTGGAAAGCAGAGGAGAAGGAAGAGTACTAGTTATAGATGGTGGTGGAAGCATGAGATGTGCATTGTTAGGGGGAAATTTAGGACAATTAGCACAAAACATGGGATGGGCTGGAGTTATAGTGAATGGGTGCATTAGAGATGCAGATGAGATTAATGGATGTGATATAGGAGTAAGAGCATTAGCATCATATCCAGTTAAACCCAATAAGAAAGGCATTGGGGAGAAGCATGTGCCTGTTCATATTGCCGGAACTATTATTCACGACGGAGAATGGCTGTATGCAGATTCTGATGGTGTTCTTATTTCAAAATCTGAGCTCTCTATTTGAATAATTTTGAATTTTCCATTTTGTAAACCACAATTTCTATGGTTTCTTCTATTTCAATAACGCTTCAACTGATGTGTAGCATTTTTCACCCTTCGGACTTGCAAAATGATAATTTTAACGCTTCCCCAGTGCAAAATGTCCACTTCCGTATTATTTTTAATTTTATATTTTCAATTTTTTTTAAAAAAATAAATAGCTAAAAGTATATTTATATCTTTTTATTTTAAATAATTATAATAATAAACAAAAATACAATTAAAGATATTTAAATTTCACGGGTCGCGAGTTTTTTCATAGGTAGATTGTGAATATTTCTGTCCCTTTCGTCTAATGTTTTCAATTCATTTTGAAGTTAGGATGAAAATGTTATAATAGCTATTAGGGACAGGCCATTTGTAAATTTTTAATTTTTCAATTTAGTACTTAGACGTCTGGTAAAATTATTATTTTGATCCAAAACTTAAATATAAAGTTCAAATTATTTTGGAAATAGGGTGTAAATGTTTATATATTTTAAAAAATTTATAGGGAAAAGGTAAGCGATTTATAGGCAAACGGCCTCCATTTTCTTTAGTTTTGTAAAAACGGATCTGGGCTTAATTAGAAAAGCTAACATGGGTATATCTGCTACTGAAACTGAAAACTTAACAAACATGAAATCATATGGCTGCGGTACATTTTCAAAAGACCATAGAAGATTGGATACACAATGCTAAAGTCAACAATTCTTGTTATCCAAAAGCTATTGAGACAGTGAAGGGAAAATTGACAGAAAGTCAGCTAAAAAAGTTGAAGCAAAGGTCCATTCAAAAACTTTTGATCCTGAACTGAACGAAACACAAACTACACAAGAGGAAAAAGAAGAAGTACCCTATGAGAGCCATCAAATCCAAAATAGATTGAACTTTGTAGTGGAATTTATCTATAGTTATTTTATATTTTGGGTGTAGAGCCTTTTGAACTAAAATTTAATATTTTTTTAGGGAACTAATATTTAATCTTAATATATTAGATGATGTTTGAATGGTATAATAAACTTGATTATGTGCTATATGTATTTCAACAGGTTGATGAGTATTTGATAATTATTAGAACACTATAAACAGGTATATATATAACCTATATATACTTATATATTGCATGTATATACTCTATATATATACCCTCCATCCAAATATATTTGAACTAGTTGATAAGTATTTGTTAATTAGAAGACCACTATATACAAGTTTATCCATGGCCTATATATACCCTATATATAACCTGTATATACTCTATATGAACCCAGGGCCGGCCTTAGGTATAGTCCGATAAGGCCTATGCCTAGGACCCTCCAAATCTGAAGGGCCCCTTCTTACAATTACAATTTTATATTAACCTAGAGTCCCAAATTACAATTACAATTTTATGTTAGTCTAAGACTTCAAAATTTGTAAGGCCGGCCATGTATGAACCCTACATATACACTTAATCCACTACTATATATACCTTATATGTACAACTTATTTGTAGATGTAAGAAAGGGAACGAGGGAAAAAACAAATTCAATGAAACTGTAAAACGTAATATTTAAATAAAAAAAAATATATCTATGTTCAATAAGAAAATACAATGAAAAATTAAAACCCACCAACTAAACGTGCATATACGCCTATCTTGCCTCTGCTTCTTACATTTTCCAAAATAAGTTGACTTCTTTTTAAATTTCTCTCCAATAGATTGAATACGAGCCTTCCACGTGGACGTTTCACATGTGGAGGTAAAATTGGGAAGTCATTATCTACATTCCCAATTGAAAAACCCCTATAAATTTCCTTATATGTTGCATTCGTATGCTAAGCAGATACAAAATCAACAAGATCATGATACCTCTTCCAAATAGCTGCAATAGCATTATATATATATATATATATTGGGTATATACCACTTATATACTGCTATTTTCCCCAAATATACTGGTATATACGAAATATGTACCGGTACATTTGGTATATATAACAGCATATAAATCACAGATATATACCATATCAAAGGAAAAAAAAACTTTACAACATAATTGGAAAAAAGCAAGATATCCAATATCTCCATTGACAACAATACCTTAAAAAACATAAAAAATTAATTCTTCCACCCACTTTTCTTATTGATCAAATCCGAAATATAGATTTAACCATGGAAATATTAATAAGTTTAAAAGAATTTCAATAATCCTACATAAAAATTATAACTAAAATTTCTCATTCATTTCATATAGTAGTTTTTAATAAACTGATACTAACATAACTCATTATTTCTCATTGCAGGAACCATATAAGGAAAAAATGAAAAGATCAGGTGGAATTAAAAAATAACGCCAGTTAACTGTAAAAAGATAAATAAGTAAATTAATTTCTAAATGTACTATTTATTCAATTTACCAAACTTAATGACTTTTACTACTATAAACTTGCAAAATATGCTATCTACTTATAATTCCCAGCAATGTCCTAATATGAAAGAAATACTAAAATTAAGATAAATAAATATATTTGCACATGTTGATGAAAATTATTGTAATTTTTGGATTCATATCACTAGAACCAACAATTTATTTCGCCAAACCTTTACTTAATTTTTATACTTTTTTAAATATTATTGTGCCACTGTCATATTATTGCGTGGACTTTCTTTTTTTTTTTTCCCCACCTACCTAATTATTGCGCGGATTTTTGTCACTGGGGAGATAAGAAATTGATTACCTAACAGTTTATAATCAATGAAAAGAAGTTGCATTATCTTAGCCAAACAAAAAAGAAAAGAAAAGAACTTTGTAAACATCACAATATTGAATATTGGAAAGCAACCATGTTCCTAAACTAACTCTACGCGCAAAAGGAGATATCATTATTAATTAAAATATTAATTGCAAGTATGACTAGTTTTTCTATTTTCATACTATTCCAAAGTCTCATTTTCAAAAGAAAGTTCTCTCTAGCCATTAATTTTGATACTTATGGATGTTTTATACCTATTTCGCTTTTGTAAATTTATGAGTCAATATCTATCTTTGTATATGTAGTAGCTTATTTGACCATAAACCAAGTTTATTGAAAGAGCAATGTATTTCAACTAAATGCATCAGCGAAAAGTCTTGACCATGACTAAACTTCTAATTAAATTAGTTACCCTGATGTACTGAATTCCTGAATTTCAAATAAAGATGATTCACCCAAAAAAATTAATTATAAGCCTATAAAACTTTAGACTTGTAAACAATTACAAGTATAGTATAATTTTAAAGACCTGCCCGCACTCCTTTCTTTTCAATCATACTCATTCTTCATATTAATTTCCTTGTAGTTCTTATCATTTTATTAAAATTACAATATCTAAAATTTAAGTTTTCGTACCAAACACCACTACTTAAGCCGTATGCATATTCATTCATTTACTTTCAACTAAAAAAATTATATTTTAAAACTGAAAAAAAAACAATTTATATTTTAAAAAGCATGACTAGTATATTATAAACCAAAAAGGTTATCAAGATTTTTAAAATTTTCCAATAAATAATTATTGTTCTGAAATTACGGTTGGCAATTGAATGTTTAATCAGATTATTTAACACTGAAATACATTTTAATTTACTATGTAAATACAACAAGAAGAAAACAATAATAATTTGGAAAAAAAAAAAATTCAAATTCCACTCAAATTCAAAACTCAAATGGGTTGAGCGTCCCCTAGATGGGTCGAGCCCCATATCTCACAATAAAAATCCATCTCCTTGAGTGCGCGTGTAAATAAATATGTGAAAAAAAAGAAAAAATTCAAAACTCAAATTGGGAAATTTATACCTAGTATAATACTGCCAGGCGGTAACAAAACGGTAGTTGGAATTAGGTCATCTGACGTTGCTGCGCTTTCAAGGATTAGGAATTAGGCCAATTCGTCAAATGAAATGAACTTCCATATACAGTTTATAAGCAACGAACTGTTTTAATACTACTATATGATATCCAATTTTTCAAAATTGAGGTTTCATTGCTTATGTATTTTAGGTAGCCCACAAGATATTATCCATGCATTATTGTATTCATTTTTACTTGTGAACAACTGTAAGGTCCTGAAAATTGAAAAGAATATGAGGTTGTAGTCAAATCATTCCGACATAAAAAAAATTAAATAAAATATAAAATAAGTTTATTTAAAATATACTATTAATTAGATATATTAAATAATTAAAAATAAATAATTTTTTTTAAATTAAATTAATTTTTATTTTAATAAAAATTTAAATATAGATCAACTAATATTTGAAAGAAAAAAAGTTCCGAATACTGGTTTAGGTTGGCACAGTTCGATTCGGGATTGTGAACATAGTTCGAGGTGTATGAAAGGCTTGAACCTAAATTGACCCATTTAGGAGAGGTTCGGTTACATTTTGTGAACCATTATTAAAGGCTAGGAGTTTAGAAAGTTCAGGCACGTTTCTTGAACTGTCAGTCGATAGTTCAATTTTTCCATAAATCCGCTCTCCTTGTATCGTTACAATTCGATTTTCCATAGTTCAATTCGTGATATCATGGTTCGACTAGGTTCCTAGCCAACTCTAGATTTATAATAGAATGTGGAGTTGATGGTATCAAATGTTTAGAATTTCAAGCAACAATAATAAGCTTTAAAATAAAACAGAATATCATGGGGTCTCGAATCAAGACTTGTTCGAAACCCCTAAAATTTGAATTTTTTTTAAAATTTTTTAAACGATATATTTAGTTGTCTGTTATAAAATTTGAAATAATTTTAAGTGGATTTCAGTTTGTAAAATTTGACTCTATAAATGAATTGAAAATAAAATAATTTAGATCGTTAAATTTATAATTATATAAATTTTAAAATTTAAAATAAAATTGACTCACTAAAATTAATTTTAGGTTTAAGTATTGATAAATTATGAAATGATTTGTGTAAAAAAAAATTTCAAATAAGTGTCTTCGAGATGGTCTCGAATCGAGGCCAATAGCCATGCTAAAAACAAAAACTTACTGGCTGGATTTGATTGAAAGCAGATAACCTAACGCAACAAACCTAAAGGGGAAGCCACAAAGGAGAAAAAAGCCAAACATACGCGCTGAGCAATTGCGTGGGAACACACTGGAAAGGCCACGTCACACCAAACCTTGAAACCTGGTTGACAAGTGACAATATTATACCCCACGGATGCGCCGTTTCATACTCTCCTTTCCTTTTCTTTCTTATCTACCATACCAATATCATTATCAGTTGGAATACATAACATAACATACACATACGCCATTATATATTTTTTTAAAAGAGTTATAATATTAGAACGGTTCGACAATAGCTAATTAGCTCTTTGAATATAGTAGTTAAGTTTATCTTAAAAAATTAGTTAAATTATTGTAAAATATTTTGTATATAGAGGGTCTCTGAGCTATATAAGACTATCCATAATACGGTATTCTTCTTCAGTCACGCACCGAGTTACGTTCAGTGTGTTGGATAGAATCAACCCGAGACCTTACTTTCCGAGAAATGTAAGATAATCAACATAGCCTATGGGCAACCTACACCATTATTATTGTCGCCTAGTGTTTATAAATTCTAGTAATTTTTAAATTCATACATAAAATAAAAGGCCAGGTCTATGTTAAAAAAATGAAAATAAAAATCCAAACATTATCATCCCACGTCCAATCATCCAGTTGAGGTCGACGTCTGACTTACCACGTCCAGCCAAACACTCCCTGGATGGTTGGCATCCTCCTCTATCAAACATAACGTCCTTCCACTTCCGCCTTATACGAATACATTCAAATTCCTTCTCTATCGACACTTTCTCTCCTTTTATCCACTGATTTGGTTGATATTATTTCTGTCCTTAAACAATGGCCGGAACCGAGGAGCCCCCCTCCGTTGTGTTTGATGCCGAAGCTGCCAGTTGTTTAGTCAAAGAGCTTAACGTTTCGTTTGCTTCTGGTAAGACTCGGAGTTACGATTGGAGAGTCACTCAGTTGAAAAATCTTCTCAAGTTGTGCGATGAAAATGAGAAAGAGATCGCTGAAGCTCTTCGCCTCGATCTTTCTAAGCCTGAACTTGAATCCACTGTCTATGAGGTCAGTTTAAGGATAATCGTCATCTATTTCGTCTGTTTGTTCTTTTTGTTGATTGTTTTCTTTTTTTGCAATTCTGGTTGAGGTCTGTTCTAGTGGTCGGTAGATATGAAAGTGAAATATGATTATCTTTGAAATGACGAAGAACCTCGTAGAAGTGAATTTGATATGTAACTTGAAATCGTGGCTGTAGTGTTATAGGATAATGAATTTTCAACAACTTGATTTAGGTTGGATATCCAATCTTGATGCTGCTGCTTTACTATGCTTTAATTCCTTAACATTCTCTTGGTTTTGATTTGATGAAATTACTTCTGGATTGGCTTACTTGTTCTCCTAGTTTGGTCCCCTCGTTGTCTCACTTTCAAGTGAATATTAATTGTCCCACTCATGCATGTTTCGGAATTTAGGTTCTGTGCAATATAGGTCAAAGTCTAATTTTAACTTGCAGATGGTTGGGAGAAGCATTTATGGCATTTATTAACCTGGCATCCATATGATTATCTTTGAAGTGACGAAGAACCTCGTAGAAGTGAATTTGATATGTAACTTAAAATCGTGGCTGCAGTGTTATAGGATAATGAATTTTCAACAACTTGATTTAGGTTGGATGTCCAATCTTGATGCTGCTGCTTTACTATGCTTTAATTCCTTAACATTCTCCTGGTTTTGATTTGTTGAAATTACTTCTGGATTGGCTTACTTGTTCTCCTAGTTTGGTCCCCTCGTTGTCTCACTTTCAAGTGAATATTAATTGTCCCACTCATGCATCTTTCGGAATTTGGGTTCTGTGCAATATAGGTCAAAGTCTAATTTTAACTTGCAGATGGTTGGGAGAAGCATTTATGGCATTTATTAACCTAGCATCCATAAATGGGCGCCTTCTCAAAAAGAATTTTATCATAGTATTTGGCTGAACATACACGTGCAGCTCTCAAACTTTTTTGAGTCTGCTACAGACTAGTCAATTGTGTGAACTGTGAAGCAGTTTGCATTTTTGTTGCGTAAACTGTTACATAGGAACGTATTCCATTTCGGGTACATAAGAATAGTAAATTTTTTTTCCTCGGGTAATATATTAATTTCTTTCAGAATCCGTTTCCCAACAATGAACTGGTCACTGTGTGGGAACAAGTGATGCGCAATTTAGATGTTCATCAGAAGTTATCAATTGTAGCAAATGCCCACACCAATTGGAATAGTTGGACAGCAAAACTATTATCAAACCCTGGTACTCTAGGTATTTAAAAATTTTATTGTTGTATAAAATCACATAACGTTTGTTTCTTAGCTGTGGAGGATAGTTTTAAGGTTTCGATCACGATTATATTTAGATTCTTTAACCTATGGACACCATAAAATTTTGCTGTTTCCATGATTTGATATAGTAGCAATCAATTAAGAGGTGAGGTTGGTTCTAGGTTCCTACCAATTTAAATCACTAATGCCACCGATGAGCTTACACTCTGTTTGGATGGGGTGAAGGAATAGTAATTAATTAATAGGAAAGAGGATTATGTTATAAGAAAAAAAAAGTCTGCTCGGAAAGAGGCAAATTAGTAGAATGATAAATGAAAATATATGCTCTACGTCTGGAAAGGAAGTAAGCAAGGAAGAAAGGTAAGACTTTCTTTCAATGTAAATTGATTAAAAATTCTTGTCACCTTTCTTTACAGCCATTTTAGTGTGCAGGGAAATAAAACTGTGATTTGAGGGCTAACTTCATCATCTATTCTTCTTTTCTTTTTTTTTCCTACCTTATTTCAAGTAGGGCGCACTAAGCATTACTTACCCCTCATTGTTTGGTAAACTTAATGAATAGGATGCTCTATTTGGACTGTAGTCGACTATGTTTGTGTATTTAAAATGGAAGTATTGGAAGTAGCTGTGAATTACTTTGAAGCAGAGGTAACAAACCTTGTGAAAGCTGCTGAGATTTAAAAGGAGTGTGTGACGTACTTGCTACTCCATTCATAAGGTGATGAAATCAGTTCTTGTGGGCAGGTAGCTATGCTCAAGAACTCATGCAGGATAACTCTTAAGGAACTAAAACGTTGGATGAGGCCAGAGAAGGTAGGGTGTTTTTTCCTGACCACCCCCCATCTCTCAGAATAACTTCACCATTATTTATTAGTTCCATTCTATTATTGTCATTCGGATGATTTCAATAAGAATTTCCTATTTTATTGTAGGCGAAGACCTCATTGACGACTTTCCCTTCATCAGCTGAAATAGTATCAGAACCGTTGGGTGTTGTCTTGATCATTTCAGCATGGAATTATCCTTTTTGTGCGTTCATGTTTTGGTGATGTTTTATTTGTCATTCTTGTGCTCTGTTAAAGTGTAACATTGACATCAAGTTTTCTCTCTCTTTTCTAGTGTTGTCTCTTGATCCAGTCGTTGGAGCTATCGCAGCTGGTAATGCTCTTGTCTTAAAACCTTCAGAAGTCTCTCCAGCTTCATCCTCATTGCTTTTAAAACTAGTAGCAAAATATTTGGATAACTCTTCCATAAGGGTTGTTGAGGGGGCTGTGACAGAAACAACTGCCCTGCTGGAGCAAAAGTGGGACAAAATATTCTATACAGGTTGATTCTTTTATTTTTCTTCCCTTTTTCTGTGTGACATTACGAATCTGAATTGTTACATTATTTTTTAACATGGTTTACAGAGAGAGAATGACAGTAGATGGTAGATATGAATGCTAATTATATGTTGCTCTTCTAAAATTATAGAGACACAACTCCGATATTTTAGTATTAGGAATCTTTGAATTGTCTCCAGTTTTCCATTTAGTTTGAAATGCTAGACATTTTTTGTGCTTTAGTTTTGGTATGCATGAACATAACAGAAAATTGCTGAAAAAGATTCTATAACAGTGGCTGGCAATGATTAGCAGAATTGTTAATCATTGACTGTGGTCAGCAACAGTTAAAAACTTGTAGTTGTAGCTAAAGTCTAGAAGGCTGGATTGATGCTTTAAATTCGACATTGGATGATGTTTTTTACTTTTGGTTCTAGGTTTGCTGAAGTATTATACAGATAAAAAATTCATCCTTTTATTTGCAGGGAATGGAAGAGTGGGACGTATTGTGATGGCTGCTGCTGCAAAGCACCTAACACCTGTTCATTTGGAGCTTGGAGGAAAATGTCCAGTTGTCGTAGATGAAGGAATCAATTTACAGGTATATTTATTTTGCTGTGTGTACATAGCCTTGTGCATGCGTTTGCTTTTGTGAACAATCTGCTTTTTTTTTAACATTTTGTTGATTTCATCACTATTAAGTTTCATGACCTCTGGTATATTTGTCTTCATCTCCAAGGTGGCAACTAGGCGAATAATTGCTGGTAAGTGGGGAAATAATAATGGACAAGCATGTATATCTGCTGATTACATTGTTACAACAAAAGATAATGCTACCAAGCTGGTAAAATTTAGTACCTTTTGAATTTCTGTTCTTATTCTTATTTCATTCCCAATGTTTTTCGTTTATATAGTTTTTTTCCTTTATTTCTTCAGGTGGAGTCATTTAAAAAAGAGCTAGAGAGATTTTATGGAAAGAACCCATTAGAATCAAAAGACTTGTCCAGGATTGTGAATTTCAATCATTTTTCTCGTTTGGTTAAGTTACTGGATGAGGATAAGGTTTCTGGTAAGATTGTCTATGGAGGTGAAAGAGACGAAGTCAACCTGTGAGTTCTTGCTCCTTGTTTTCTTGGTTCACAGTTTGTTTTGCTGCATTAGTTTTTCACCAATTGATTCTTGTTCTTCTGAATGACAGGAGAATTACTCCTACCATCTTGTTGGATGTCCCACGGAACTCTCTGATAATGAAGGAGGAAATATTTGGTCCTTTGCTTCCTATTATCACGGTATCCAAGACACCATTATTATTTTTTTCTTTTTTTGAAGATTGATGCATTTTTCTTAATACTTAATATTTATAGAGGAATAGATACTTCAAATTCATGTTCAAGTAGAAACATTAGGCAACTGGTTCTTTTCACACTAGGGGAAACCATGAACTATACACATTCAATAGAATAGTCCTTACCATGGAAAAACAGGATGTTTGTTTGTTTTTTTTTTTTGGGAAATGAGCCATATTGGGAATGACATTTCTATTTTGGAAAATAATAAAAGATACTAGTAGTTTAGGACAAAAAATGCAAATGACTATTTCTATTTCCTATTATTTTTATTTATTTATTTATTGTTCTTGACTTATTATATTTGTGGATGTGGTTTATTTTATTCTTTTTAATGTAGTTTGTAAAATTTTATTATTTTATAATCCGATTTTATGAATAATACAACATGAGTAAAATCCTGATTGAACCTTGCTGGTAAATGGAGTTAGTTTGAATTATAAATATTGTAGCTTTATGGTCGTTTCACTTATTTGTAAAAGAGAACTTTATAATGCACATATTATTTTGGGGTTCGAACAGGTCGACAAACTTGAAGAGAGTTTTGATTTGATAAACTCTGGGACAAAGCCACTTGCTGCTTATTTATTTACCAATAACAAAAAATTCAGGCAACAGTTTGTGATGTCTGTCTCTGCTGGGGGTCTGGTCATCAATGACACTACTGTCCACGTAATTATTTTATCTTGATCCTCTAGAAGATAGTTGCATAACATTGGTATTCATGCATGATTTACATATACCTTGCAATAGGGCTGTTCAACTTATCCCAAGAGGACCTGGTTATGTTTACTCAGCAATGATTGAGGTTTTCAAAAATTACATTTAAATGATGAATGTGTGGATAAAGACAATAAACAGTAAGCTGATACAAAAACAAGTTAAATAGGGTAATCTTGGGTTGAGTTGAACAGCCTAGCATGCAAGTAGACGTGAGCCATAACAACTCGGCGCATTTGGCAAAGGAGTTGCATCAGTGCATATGCCATGATATAGATTTTGCATACATTTTTCTTTTTTTAATATCATTAATTGCTATATTACTGTAAAGTTGTCATATCAGAAAGCAGTCCAGCATTGCATTATATTTGCTATGATACGAAAGTAATAGAAATTTGACTGGACTCACGAAACTGGCCAGTAAAAATAATGCAAGAGCAGAAACTGGATAGTAGCACATGTGCTAGTGTTTAGATAACGAGCTTGGGATTGAGTAATAGGGAGATTTACAGGAAAGTCTATCATTTCCCCTCTCCTTATTCCAATTCTTTTGCGAACTATTTGTAATAATTAGTTCAAGCTCTTCGAAGGGAACTTGAAATACCTTGGATCTCGTTAGAGAGAGCTATTGCTTTCTCAACCCCCATGATTTAGGACCAGGTGAATTACACGATAAGGAGAGCTAACTAATTTAGGAAGGAGCATCCAAGACTTTAAATTAAATCACTAATTCTGAAACCTAATTCAGGAATCTGCATTAGTGTGCTTTCCTTGGATAAGATTGATCCAGAAAGGCATCCACAGCCGCTAGCTTGTTCCTGAAAATTGGAGGCATGAGTAGTTGCCTAGTTGGTGAATGATAATTTATGAGCATTGGACATTATTATGAATGTCAACTGTAGTTGAAAATTTTATTGCAGATTTGCATTTCAAGTTGGCGGATATGAACATTGACTTCAAATTTAAAGCTAGTTTTTGGTTACATATGTTTCTTGCTCCTTTCCAAGTTTAACCTATAGAATGTGCCTCCTTAATTGAATATGATCAACAAAAATTTGCATATTTGTTTTCTTATTCTTTAATCACAGCATGGCATACATCCTGGTACATTTTTAGTTTAATATCATAAAACTTGACACAGGTTAATATCTGAAAAATTAATATGTACTTGACAATGCAGCTTGCAGTTCCTTCTCTACCGTTTGGTGGTGTTGGGGAGAGTGGAACAGGCGCATACCATGGGAAATTTTCTTTTGATACTTTTAGCCATAAGAAGGCAGTCCTGTACCGAAGTTTTGCTGGTGACGCAGCTGTGAGGTATCCGCCGTATACGAATTGGAAGATGAGAGTGATGAAGGTTCTACTTGTTGGTGGTATTTGGGACATAATCTGCGCTCTGCTTGGCAGGGGTAGAGCTTAAGAAGAGTACGTGGTTGTTGATGATAAAAGTTTAAGGCCCTGTCTTTGTAAAGTATTACATTTTTTCACAGCATTTACCAGTTGAATAGATATATAAAACATTTCAATAGAATTCAATTTAAGCAATAATAACATTTGATGAGTGTCATTTTTATTATCAGAAATATGAAATGAAAGACTGCTGTCTTGGTGTGGATTCATATTCTACTAATCACCTGCCATGCTTTAACAGTTCTCAATTTTAATATAAACTAATATTCTTCACCTGCAATTTTAGGAAATTGATATGTGGATTCTAACCAGAGAGAGTATATGTAATCACGAGCATTGATGCCATTACTATTCGGTTACTAATTGTAGTTTTATACAGTTAAATTCCCATCAATTTTTTTAAAAATTTTTAGTTTGATATAATATTTGTTGTCTATGATGTATCATATAAGTGGATATAGGAGTTCTAAGAATATTTTTACAAGGAAATTTTAGATGTCTAAGTAACAGAGAAACAGAGGAAATGAACAGAGTTCAAAAAGAATCCTCTAAAATTTTAAGAATATCAGCTCGTTGGTCGTCTGTGAGAGATTTAGGGAACTCAACTAGGAATAAGACCTTCAAATTCCCTCTTTTTCCATGCTCTTTAGTGTTAGGCATACCTTGTTCTTTGATAATCTTGTAATATCCTGGATATATAATCTCATTTATGTTCAGTGACATGTTTTGACCTCCTAACAATGGGATCAGAATTTCGCAGCCTGTCAGAGCCTTTACCAAGGAAATCTCAACAGCAATCTCCAGGTCATCTCCTTCCCGACGAAACAACGGATGATGTTTCTCTGCAACAACAAAAGTTATGTCTGCTGGACAGCCACCAGGTGTTTCATTTCCCATCCCTTCAAATGTTATCTTTGTTCCTTCTTTCCATCCTGGCTTCACATTTATTGCAAGTATTTCCTCTTCTTGTACTACTTTCCTGTCAAATTTCCATTACAAAGCCGCAGGAAATCTTTATTAAAGCTAATATTTGAAATAGCATTATTATGATATGAAAGATTAGAAACAAAAACAAACCCTGTGCGTGTAAGAACATCTCTCGTAACCTTAATCTTCTTGGTGCATCCATAACACAATTCCTCTAGGGTGCATTCTAGATTTTTCAAAACAGGTTGGGGTTTTAACATCCCTGATGAATTAGAAAACATAATAGGAGTAGTGCTCCTGCGGCTTGTATTTCTTGAAAGCGGTGAGGTAAACCTATAACTTGCCTCATTGTTGGCCGCCCTGCTCCCGCTTCTACTCATAAAAGATGCCTCATTGTTAGAGGCCTTGCTTCCGCTTCTACTCATAAAAGATGGCGTCGGAGAAGGACTCCGACGGGTACTGCTTCTCTTCAGCGGAGAAGTGAAACGGGGAAAACAATTATCCACGCTTTTAGGCTTGGAAAAATGTTTCCTTTGCATGGTATCAGAATTATATATACAACTATGGATTCCATTCATTTCTTCTCCAGTGTCCTGTTCCTGCAAAATTAGTATTTCCATTAAGATTAGGGAATCTGATAGAATCTTTTGACAAAACATATTATATGAAAAGAGGGGGGTTACCTGGGAAACTTGAGATTTTGTTTGGCTTGAAGATTGAGAACTGGAATCAGATTGCTTAAGACGGCACCATTTTACAATGGGTGATACGTAAATCTTATAAACATCTTTGAAGCTTAAAGTTTTCTTCTTATGATCAGAAATGGAGTCATGTGTTGGTATGCCAAGATCTACCATTACAAAGATAGAGACGAAAAGGAAAGGAGAGAGAAAATGAGACTTACAAGAATTACAATATTCACCGCAGGAATAATTCATGGCTACCCAAATATGGAGCCTCTTTATTAGCTAAAATCTGTTATCAGAATTTATAAACTGCAAACCTTTATCTTAACACATTAATATCCTGTAAACTTTTTTATTTTGATTGAAAATATCCTGTAAACTTATTGTTATTATAATTGCCACCAAAACGTTTTCTTTGGTTTGGTCAAATTAGCAAATAGTAGGTCCTAAATTTTTGTAAACTAATTAAAACATCTCTCGAATTTTGATTTGTTAAACTAATTAGTCCTTTGTAACGGAACACTCGAAATCTCCAACACTGAAATATATTAATGTCATGTTTAAAATACTCTTAAGAGTTTACTATAATAAAAATGTTAGAAATTCTCTTTTAAAAAATTGACTAATGAACCCCTCAATAATTAAAATGTAGCAATATTCTCACATTCGATTACTCAAAAAGTATTTTACTGATGGTTTTGGAGTAATTTTTTTTTTCTTTTCATTAAGTGAACAATTAGTTTGACGAAACAAAAACTGAGATATGTTTGAATTAGTTAAAAAACACATGGAAATGTTAGTTAATTTGGTCAAACTTAAGGGATGTCTTAGTAATATTCCCTAATTATTATTATTATTGGCTTAAGCTAACATATTGAGACTTGAGCAGTAATTACCTACTTACTGAATTGTGGATTGATGATCTTTCACCTTTTGCTTCAAAAAGACTCCATTCGTTGTAACTTTTAATACCCAACAGAGTTTTGCTAATTTAGGAGCGAGGTAAATTTTTAGAGTAATATTTTTATGGATTATTCTTAATTTTTTTTTACTTTTTCAGTTACATGATGTAAACACACAAAGTACAGAAAATGATAATGTCATTATCGAAATTGGTAGTAAAAAAAAAATTAATTTTTTTCACTATTATTATACGAGTTCTAAAACAGCAGCAGTAGTAACATTGTTTTTCTCCCTCAATGTATTGATAGAAAACTTTTTACCATTAACATAAACAATAGTTATCGTAAAACTGGAATTTTTATTCATCATTATGTCTCAGAGAAAATGCAATCTAAATGAAATACTCCCTTCACTGTTCATTCTAAAATAAATCTCCATTTTGGCTAAAAATACAATATATCAAAGAAGACTTTATTGAGGGATTGAGAGCGTAAGTGCGTTGTGATGTGACTTACTGGACATGAGTTCAAATCTCCATTCGACGCGTGTTGATAGGAAAGGGTCATGCCTTATTATACGGCCATGAGTTAAATCACATGTTGAATTTAAAAACAAAAAAATAGAAAGTAAAGAAGAAGACTTTACTGAACATATATGATATATTTCATTTTGGATTGTATGGTAGTATCAAGCACAACCGAAGAAACATAAGGGCATTATTACAAGCTTTTTATTTTGCACAATACCAAGCTATTTATTACTAATATAAGTATTTTTCTATTTAAAAAGAATAAAAGAAAATTCTCTAAAATAAGAGAAGAAAAAGATTATAAATAGGTGGTTGACACTACACCAAATTGGTAGAATATCCAAAATCAAAAATTTCGATTTCAGTTTGATTGAAATGTATATCCTATTTTTTGAGATGGATACCAAATTTAGCGCCCGGGGTTTCAACTTTCAAAGATTTGAAGGTGACGTCAGGGCTGATATTTAACAAGTAACACCACCACCATTAATTTTTCCTAGCCAAAAAGTGTTGACTTTGAAATTTTTTTTTTTTTTGTCAATGAAATGAGTTATGAGGATAAGGTTTGAATTTAATTATCTTGAATTTGGACGGCAACGGCAAATTCTTTATTGGAAAATTTTACATTGTCAATGTACTCTCGGAGATGGCATTTTCAATTACTTCATCACATTTATAGCAAAATGTGAACACTTGAATTCTTGTTCCTAAATTATTACTTATATGCAGGACCGGCTAATAAATTTAGGAGGTTATATACGTAGTATTAAAATTAAGGATTAGACCCTAAAAAAATTAGAATATATATCATTGAAATGAATATAAAATATGTATTATAAGTGTGATTTTTAGTAAAATATACTTGCTAAATTAAACTGAATGTCTTGGGTTCTTAATGGATCGACTTACACTTATTTTTTTCAAAAAAATAATGAGTTTTTAAAATTTAAAGACCCTAAAAAAAAATATGAAAACATGTGCAAATACTCTGCTTGCACAGCCTAATTTACAACCTGCTTATATGCCCAAAAAAAAAAAAAAAAAGTAATACTTGTATTTGCATTTGATATTTATTCAGACTCACTCCTTTATTCAATTTAATTGTAGGAAAGTAAAAAGGAGTTCTTAATAAAATTTGGTATTAGCAGATTATATGTAAACTAAACTGCAAAACAAAGTTGATGACTCCATTAATTCTTCTACTATTAAAAACATTCA
>CATIWJ010098184.1:0-14066 GCA_949640765.1 Croton laevigatus
TGTACAGTTTATCTTTTCCTCCTGTTTTCATGAATCAATGGGTTCTGTAGAAGAAACTAAATAAAAACCATACCATGGGAAACTAAAGTTAAGAAGACATTTCTGCTGAATGCAACCTTTCCCGGAGACCCTACTGATTTATTGATGACCCTGGAGCATCTCTCCTGTGCTTGTGCATGGATACAGTGACTTGCATATAAACTCAAAACAAGTGCATTATTATGATAAGCAAATTTCTATTGAAGTTTTCTGAGCTTATTAGTATGTGTATTTATTGAGTGCGTAATATTTTGTTTAAGTCGATCCATGCAACTCATTTTTTAACTCTATGTGAATTTGCAGATATGGAGGCTTATTACGAATTTCTTTTTTCTGGGAAAATTTTCCATCAATTTTGGAATTCGCCTCTTAATGATGTAAGTTACAGATATATTCTTTGATTTCATTGTTGAACTCCTCATATTTTGTAGTACGGAATTATTGAGTTTCATCTAGAACAAATATCCCTGGCACTAACATTTCTTTCTAATTGCTGAAATTTTACAGAGCAAGATATGGAGTTCAACTTGAGAAGGGACCATTTGAGAGGCGTACAGCAGATTTCTTGTGGATGATGATCTTTGGGGCCTTGACAATGCTGGTATGTG
The DNA here is from genome assembly GCA_949640765.1 of Croton laevigatus. Taxonomy (NCBI): domain Eukaryota; kingdom Viridiplantae; phylum Streptophyta; class Magnoliopsida; order Malpighiales; family Euphorbiaceae; genus Croton; species Croton laevigatus. The sequence goes on from CATIWJ010098184.1 coordinate 648, forward strand.
GTTTACTTTGTTAGTGGTTTATATGTCCAATCCAGTGGTACATTCCACTTGAAATTGCCAGAAACATTGCTTATATTGTAGAATGAAAGTGGGTTGACCTAAGCAAATGTCAGCGGAAGACTGAATTATATGATTTCACTGGTTTTGTCCAAACTCTCTCTTTCTCTCTCTCTCTCTCTTGCCTCAACTTTTCATTTGTTATGGTTTTCGAGGTTTAGCCTATCTACTAACCATATGAAGTGGCATTTCCCGTAAACTTGTTTGTGGACTGAATTTGTAAAACAATGTTAAAAATTAGAGCTGATTTCTTATATCCTATCTCCTGAATTAGGTACTAGCTGCCATTCCTATATTTTGGACCCCTTTCTTGGGAACATCACTTGTGTTCATGCTTGTCTATGTATGGAGTAGAGAATTCCCAAATGCCAACATCAACATATATGGTCTGGTGACTCTTAAGGTATGTTTGGGATATTTCAGTTTTAGAATTTTGCTGGGTGGTTTTCCCTGTATTTAGGGTATGTGAGTATTTGAATTGTACATCTAACATGTATGTTCTCAGGCATTTTATCTACCATGGACCATGCTTGTACTGGATGTCATTTTTGGTTCGCCTATTATGCCAGATCTGCTGGGAATCATTGCGGGGCATCTATATTACTTTTTGACTGTGTTGCATCCACTTGCAACTGGAAAGACATTATTGAAGACTCCAAGATTGATGTATCCTTTCATTATTTGGGTCCGCTTTAGGACAAAAGTGTATCTCCCTAGTAATTTGCATACATACAGCCTTGTTTAAACAAATCTTCTATTCATACCCCACTATGATTTTGTTGCATTGGGATTCAAACAAGCCATGTTTATATGTGCTGATTAGCTATACTCACTCATCTGCATAGTTTTCTTCCTCATTTCATGATGCATCATTTAGACTTTTTAACTGGGGTAGATGAAATCTTTTCATGATGTTGTTGGTTTATTATTTGACAGTGCTTCTATTTCAACAATTTCCTGAACTATTCTAGACATAAACTGGTCGCAAGGTGGAGAATAGGAGCTCCAGCTCCGACAAATAGTCGGGCTGCTCAACCAGAGAGACCTACTGGTACAGCTTTCAGTGGAAGATCTTACAGGCTAAGTGATTAGTTTATACTCCTCCCAGTGCGCGTTTCTTGATGATTCACATATTACCTCAACTTTGTAATCACTTGTTTTAGAAGATGCAGCTAACACAAAAGTGTTTGATTCTGTTTCAAAGGTCTGACTGTAAGATTATTTTGTTTTTCTGTTCTTTGATGTCTTTTTACGGCCTTACATTTCCCAAACTAGCTTTGGGAGAATTTATTTATTTGTGTAATTGAAGGGAAAGGACTAGTAAGTAATTGATAGCGGTGAAAGTTCTAATTGGCCATCATTCAATGCTAGTTCATTTTATTTTCTTTGATTATAATTCAATTTGACCGCAGAACTTGTCCCAGTTATATGATTCCTATCATATTTGTAATTTCATTACAAGTTGGATAGGCATGACTATACTTCTTGATAATCGACTCCAAACTTCGGTTAGCTGGTGAAGTGAATTGCACTTATTAAAATATTGGAAATTTTTAAATTAAAGGGAAGAAACAGCTAAATGAAGCAGAATAGGATGTAGCTTTAATTGGACTGCTACTTGTAGGAGGCAATCAAATTCTAGCGTCGATTCGAACATCATGCAAAGACAAACATCCATATGCTGAAGTTGAAACCTTGACAGTAATGGCTTCCTAATTACTTGCTTAATACAAATATAACAGACTGTGCAAACAGGACGGGACAATATAAGCTAAACTATAGATTGTCCATAAATCAAACAAGGTAAGAAGTTGAAATCCTGTAACATCATTAACAGAGAATGCAGGGTTCTAAAGCCACAAATCATGCCATCCAAATGTGATTAGAAATTGTTCTCAGCCCTATTCAAATATCCAATTCAAACCAATCAATCTCTTCAAATAAAATCCGACATCGTTTCATTAACATTTGCTCTTTTCACATATCGGATTTATTTTTGAGATTTATTTGGTCAAATGGCATGAGGAAAAATGGGTGTAAAACCAAGCCTAAAATAGCGCAAAACGCATGGTAGAGATTGAATAATGAAGACCAAGCAAAACTTGAATCAACCATATCTGAACGTTCAATTTATCCGCATTCATCGCTCTTTTTTAATATTTAATAATTTAATACCAGAGCTCATAAACCAACTTAAAGAAACCCTACACATTAACATTTCTGTTCATTGAAAAAAACTAAACAATTCCAACAAAGCAAATACAAGAGATAGTAGTAGAGAAGCTAATAAAGAAAAGCTCACCGGAAATTCCATTTCATAACCAAAACGGAGTCTAAAATGTCGTGGCAAACTTACGTGGATGAGCACTTGATGTGCGATATTGAGGGCCAGCATCTCACCGCCGCTGCCATTTTTGGCCTTGACGGTGCCGTCTGGGCTCAGAGCTCCTCTTTTCCTCAGGTGATTCTTCTTTATTCTGTTTTTATTCATCATATGCTGTTATAGTGTTTGTTTGATTTCAAAGTAGCAGAATCGATATTATGATGACAATGTGGCTCAATTCTGGATTCTAATTCTGTTGATTTCATTTCATTCTATTTGAATCTGGAGTTTCGAAATGTGCGCTTCGATGTTCGCACTGATATTTGAACTACTTCCGTTAGAATTCAAAATTATTGAAGTTCTCATAATTTTCTAGGAAAAAATAGCTTAGCTTAGCTTATTTTTAGATTGAATTGTATAATTGATCTTTGATCAGACAATTCACTTTCAATATTTGGTTATTTTTGTTAATTAATTACAGGTGAAGGGCGATGAGGTGACTAATATCCTGAAAGATTTTGAGGAGCCAGGTCACCTTGCCCCTGTAGGCTTACACCTTGGAGGCACAAAGTACATGGTTATCCAGGGTGAAGCTGGAGCTGTGATCCGCGGAAAGAAGGTGATGGCTATATAATTATATCTCTTTTTTTTTGGCAAAGTTTTCTTTTTGGCAAAGACTATATAATTATATCTATATGTTCTTCAAAACCCTTCCTATATGTATACAATGGATTTTGAAGAACACTGACTATCTACATTTCAAAAAATTTGTCTAAACATGATATAAAACGAAAGTAGATTCAGTTTAATTGTTAGAACATGTTTGAGTTCACAAAGAACATAGTTCAATCAAGTTGTCTAGGACCCATAAATCATTCCCAGTTACATTTTATTGCGACTTGAATTTTCAATTGTATGATTGTATCTATTGCTTCATGAAATTGATCAGCAACTTGGGTTGGAATTGGTTGGGTGCATTATTTTGGCAGGGATCAGGAGGAGTGACCATAAAAAAGACTGGACAAGCACTTATTTTTGGTATCTATGATGAACCTGTAACTCCAGGGCAGTGCAACATGATTGTGGAGAGGTTGGGAGATTACCTCATTGATCAGGGGCTGTAGGCCTTACCCTAGTCAATCAAAAAAAAATTTGTCATATTTTTCCTGATGGGGTTATAAGTATTGTCTCTTTTTTTTAAAAATTTTTTTTTCTTTTGTGTTTTTTTGATCTCTGGTTCCAAAGTTTGCATCTTTCTTCTCTTTGAAGAGCCTCGAACTGGCTGTGAAGATGTTGCAGACAATAACCATGACAGAACTAAATTGTTCCTTGTTTGCATTACCTTGGTTTTATTGCACATTTTTCTTCTGGTGCAGATTTCAATAGTTATGGTGTTAGTTTTTTTTATTTTCGTTTCAACATTTTTTGAGTCATTTGGTTGTATTTATTGATTTACAGAAAAGAATAACTCAAATCCCTTTTCCATAATATCATTTTTCTGCATTTGAGCAGGTGATCATTTTTTAGCTTCTGAGTAGTTTTTTACATTTGGAAATTTGACATTATAGTATAATATTTTAATGCCACCACTACTTCGATTTTGGTATATAAAATATTATCAACAGAGCACCGTCATTCTTCACTACTGCCTCAGAATTTATTGTAAACCACTATTATTTGCAATTTTTAGACCATGTTTATGATAAAATTAAAATCTCCTTTAATTCTTGACCTTACAGAAGAAAATTCAGCCACAATCCATTTTTTTATATAATTATTCTTTTTCTTTTTGAATTGGTTCAACATATTATAGTTGCTTCCCTCGTGCAATTGTTCTCTTGTTTTTCCACTAAAAGGAGCTTTTTATAATGGTAAGGTGGCCACCAAAATTCTAAGCCTAACCTTCTTTAATCATCTGGTAAGGGGCCGAAAGATCTCTTTTACTTTTGTGTCTGGTGCCACCACGGCATCAGCTAAGGAAAACTCACTCTAGTCTAATCAGATGTTCTTCGTGCCAAGCTGTCATTGAAATTATTATTTAATTATTTATTGTATAATTTATTTTTTTAAAAAAAATAAAAATATTATATTATAAGCTAAGCCATCCCAAAAAATAAAATTTAAATTACACCTTAGTTTAGTTTAGTTTTAATTATTTGCTAGAGAAAGCAAGCTCCCAGTGGTGTCCCCACCATTTTCCCCTAGAAGTTGGTTTCTCAATTAAGTGTGGCATTTATATGCATTATGGAGGAAAAGGTTTTGGATGCAAATTTCATAATTTCGATTGACTAAATATACAAATATCAGTACCTTTTTTATTTTTTTTAAAAAAATATTATACAAATATCAGTTATAAGAAGCAAAAATTGTGATATCTTGATGTTAAAAAAAGTTGTGATATTTTGATAATGACAATACTAAAAAAGTTAACCTCGAAATTTATGATTTTTTTTTTTTAGCAAATGTATTCATTTAAATTAAAGAAATTGAACATTCATAAAAATAAAAATTCATGTAAATTAAACTATTCTTTAAATTTGATGATGTCTTAAATTTTAATTTTGATAGAACGTAAAATGGATGGAATAACATCAAATCCATCATCTTTTTTATTTACATTCTATTGATAATTTAACTTTGCATAAAAATTTGTCATTTAATCAGAAATTTCTTCTTATATATGATAAAATTCAAAATTTTATGCATTTTACACTTTTTCTTTTATTAAATTCAACAAATTTAATAAAACATATTGTTCATATTTTACAAATTCAGACCCGGATTCCTATATTTTTTTTAAAATAAAAAAACCTAAATAATTAATCTTATAAAATAATACATGGATTAAAAATTAATAATGCAAAATTTACAAGTAATATACTACCTACCCAATTTCTAAATAATGGAGATTTTTTTGCATTTTTTGTGTTCTCAAATAAATAAAACTTTGGCACTTTTTATAAAATTAGAACAATTATATTTTTTATCTGTTAGTAGATTGGGGATTAAAAAATATTTTTTTATTTCATTATTTATGTTTTAATAATTTTTATTTTTTATTTATTTTTAGTGATTTTAAAGAATATAAAGTAAATATTTTTTGGCGAATTTTTAGTTAAAAATAGAGAGCACGAAGCAAATGAATACCCTTAATTATTTAAGGAGGCAGTAAATAAATTTGTAGAATTAGTAAAAGCGTTAAAAAATTACTATCTCTGTTTTTGTTAATTTTTTATATTGAAATCAACATAATTAAATTAAGTTTATTGTTGATAATTTAATTTAAGTAAATTAAAGTATTTACTTATTTTAATCAACCCAAACCAACTTGAATTTAATTATGCATTTCAATGTGAATGTAAAGAAGAATGGATAAAAATGGAGGTTGTATTAAATTTAAACAAATAAAAACGCACGGGGTTGTGTACCACACGTCTCGTCGTTTTAACGCAATATCAGTCTCTCTGCTGCTGGCTTCACAGATAAGAACACACCCATTCGGGTCTTCCTTCTCTCAGCTGAGCACGCCTTGGCATCTCTCTCTGAAACTCCATACACTTTCTAGAGGAAGAAGAAGAACAAAAACAAAAAAGAAGAAGAAGAAGATGTCGTGGCAAACTTACGTAGATGATCACCTTATGTGCGAAATCGAAGGCAATCATCTTTCTGCTGCTGCCATCATCGGCCAAGACGGCAGCGTTTGGGCCCAGAGCGAAACTTTCCCTCAGGTATTTCTCTGCTTATGCTCCGTTTCTCTATTCTTCTCTTTGGAAATTTTTTTTCATCGTCATTACCTAACCATGTATTATTGGATTTATCGAAATTGATCAGAAAGTAGATTCGGTGCTTGGGATGCGATCTGACTGCCTTTTTCATTTTTTGTTCTTTTGTTTGTTAGTTTTATTCTTTTAGTTGATTTATCAACTGATTGTATGAACTGGAAGTAAAATCGGCCCTCCTCAGCTATTTTCTCAATTAAATCTGGATTCTTGCTTTTTTTTTTTTTCCTTTTCCTTTCTTGGTGGGTTAAAGGTTTAAAGTTATTGCCTTCGATCTGATTCAGTTGATGAGTTGGTTTTCAGTTTAATATTTTTGGGGATTGACCCTTTGGAGTAATTAGGTATTAGGGATTTGATGAGTTGGTTTGACTCTTGATATTTGGTTGATTTTCCTGCCTAATATGGTTTCTTCCCCATAATTTAGCTGATAATATGTTCTTCTTCTTAATTGAAAACTGTTATGTACTATGTTAAAAAAAGAAAAATTGAAAACTGTTATGAGGAATTCTGTTTCAAGATGTTCACTAAGGAACGCCAAGATAAAGGGTTAAAGTTTGTTGCTTTTCTTATCTTATGCAGGATCAATTGAGAGCAAAAAGAATAAAAGTTATCATTTTTTCTTCTTTTTTTGTTTCCTGTTTTGTTTACTGATGAGATGCATATAATTCCAGCTTTCTGTATCATGCCTACACCATTTATTTCTGGTTATTGTGCTCACTTTTGTGGTCTTGATGTTTGCTTTAGTTCAAGCCTGAAGAAATTACTGCCATGATGAATGACTTTAATGAGCCTGGAACTCTTGCTCCAACTGGGTTGTACCTAGGTGGCACAAAATACATGGTGATCCAAGGTGAGCCAGGAGCTGTCATTCGGGGGAAGAAGGTAATTACCTTGATTTTAATATTTTGTTCAACTTCATTAACGGTTCTTAATGACCTGCGTTTGCATCCAATCATACTTAAAACAGCATACTTAATTTAAGTGTACAATTGATTTTAAGTAATGATACTTAAGCAATCTAAATCACAAGTCCTTTACATGCCTAGGCACTCTAAAGGTTCACTTCATTAGATCCCTTTTGCACCTTTGTTGGCTCCCTTGGTATGGGATATAACTTGTCCTTTTTGTGTATTTGGGTCAATTTGAATTGAGAAATCACATTCCTTTGTAGTTTTTGAGGTAGATGTCTCTAGTCCATGCATTTATGTTAATTATTCGTTACATTTCGGGATTCTATTTATGTTTTACATTTTGTTCAAGTTCGTTCTCCATTTCATCTAAGCTTTTGTTGGTTGAATTTCAGGGACCCGGTGGAGTTACTGTTAAGAAGACTACCCAAGCTTTACTCATTGGCATCTATGATGAGCCAATGACTCCAGGGCAGTGCAACATGATTGTTGAAAGGCTCGGTGATTATCTCATTGATCAAGGCCTTTAAACATCTTTGTATTGTGCCCTGCTATTTATTACAATTTTCGTGGCTTCTATACAAGCTTGGATTTTGCCTGCCTGCCTGCCTGTTGTTGGGAAAGGCTGAATGCTGTGAAATAATAGTATGAAATATTGAAAGTCAAGTGGAACATTGTGTGGAAAAAAGAAACAAATTTGGTACTTTGCTTCAGTGAATGGATATGATGATAACTCTGTTATTGTATTAGTTTGATTATGGTGTTCTTATGATTGTCAATTGAGGTACTTTGTCTAAAAACTACAATGGATTTCATTTATTGGATTAGCATAATCTTCTTTTTATTTTCTTTAAATTACGTTTAGAATTTGCTCTTGTTGATCGTTATATTATAGTTTCAATTTAAGACGATTTGGATTATTTTTGAGCTGGTTTTGGCACGATTTAGTGAAAACTCACACACCGACAGCATCTAAAAGAGAAGAATAGTCGGGAAACAAAAATGCATTTTCCGCCCTTTAATGCGTAATAGACTAACACAGAAAGTTTACACACAAAAGACAGGAAAACTGAACTATAGCACAGAACCACCTCTAAATACCCACAAAATATTCATACACGACTAATACCTGGCAGGCACATATATAGGAGTATATTTGTGCCAGGCTGCTGCTTGTGCATTTTCAACCATGCAATTCTTTGGGGGGGAAATTCCTTGCAGATTTCGTCTACCTGCAGAAATTATAACAATTCCCCTTTCACCTCGTTTGATATTTACCTTGGTTCCAAGGTCAACTTCCTCGTGCATTACCAATATTGAGAAGTGCAAGGAATCCAAAAAGAAGGAAACTGGATGCCCATCCGAAAGCTTCATTCCGAGATGATGAGGAAGAACTTGAAGAAGACATTGCTGTCGTGTTACTTGCTGCCGTTTTGTTGGTCCTGTTTTACAATATCACATGTTTAGCACAAAAAGACATAATAAAAATAACTTACACATTGCAATGCTGGTTGATTATACATTATACTTACCCAGCGGCCATGTACAAGCAATTGTCATAACCTGCACAACACAAGTACTAGTTAGTTCATCAAGCAATCAAAGAGAGAGGATTTTTAAAGATCACCCCCTTTCTCTTAAAAAGTAAAAGTGGAATGCACAAGAATATACATACTTGGATCCTTATCAACTTTAAGTCCTGCCCCACCAAAACTGCAAGCAACATCAGATGCTCCATTTTGCTGGTAGTAACTGTTGAATGCATAAGATGCATGCGAAATTAGAGTATCCGGCTCAAAACAAGGCTGGCTAGGCTGAATGGCAGAACAATCTACATTTCCAGGGCCACATGCCCAATCTAGAGCACTTTGCAAATCAAGTTGGGATGCATTATTTGAAGCAATGCACCATGTAGTTGAATTTAAACTAGTCAGGTTAGTGTTTTTGGGTATGTCAATAACACCTCGTCCGGTAAAGTCCAAATTGTAGATACTTGTCTGGTCTGGATAAAATAAACCCCAATTCCTCTCAGATTCCAAACCTGGCTTCCTGTTCTCGTTGAACAATGAAAAGATATAAATATCCACAGCTTCTCCGGGCTTTGCAGGAGTACCTGCATTGTTGATGACATGGCGAATCAAGTTGGTATTATATGTTTCAGCATTCTCTGGAGTAGCAGCTTTCTCCTTTGGAGACCCTTTGGATGGCCACCCTGTCTCGGTGACCATAACTTTAATTGTTCTGAAATTCAGAGCCATCAAGGCAAAATATAGCGCATCAATCTGAGCATCAAACATGTTTGTGTAAAGCAAACCAGTGTTCGGGTCTATCACTTCAGAAGATGACTCGAATAGCGCATAATCCAAAGATATATTGCTGGGAGAATCTCTATAAGCATAGTAAGGATAAATGTTAATCATGAAAGGGGATTGGTTTTCAGCAAGAAATTCCAACATGGGCTTCAGAAAATATGCATGGCTGCTATTGAAAGCCCCAGCAGATGGAGGGAACGAACGAGACAAAACCCCAAGGGAATGAGTGCTTGAAACTTTGATCCTTTTATGCAAACCAACCTTTTTTAGGGCTGTGAGAACATTATGCATCGCAGGTACAACCAAGGCAGATGCATTATTTGGGGCTTCTGTGACTTCAGCCCCAACGGTTATGTATGTGATCTTTGTGGCAGGGTAGTAAGGAAGAATGTTGTTCCTTATCCATGAGTCAGCATTGGATTGAAACTGGGATAATGCCAGCAAATCAGAATTCGGAACTCCAACCATAAGGTCAACTCTTGAGTTGGCAAAGGCCTTGAGAACCTGAATGTTTGAATCATAAATCCTCAAATATTTAATGTTATGTTGTGTAACAAGCTGTGCAACTTTATCAGGAGTTGGAAGATCATCAGCATTTCTTCCATAGCAAACTCCAATTGTGCTTCCTTTGCAAAAGACTGCAGGAGAAAACCAAGATGAGAATCATTAGAAGTCAATTGCAGAGGCATTCATAAGAATAACACAGAGTCTGGACAGACTAATGATTCTAACAATTCATGAAACAACTTTGCATAATGATTGTACTTCTTTTCATTAAAAACTACTGCCACCACAAATTGAAAGCAAGAAAAGGCTTCTGAACAAGTTAGTGCTACAACGGAAGGGGAAGAGAAAAAGTTCACTCCTTGCATAAGTATACCAACAGCGAGCTTTGATTGGAGAGGAAAAAGAAGCTCAGAATATCATCAATAAATCATTCTTCTCAAACAACACACTGATTTATTTCAAATCAAGTTGAATATTTCCCAACGAAAGAAGGATAGCCCTCCTGCTATATACCCAAGGTTTCATTCAAATTGCAATCCTAACAAAGTATGGAGCTAATATAGCCAAATCTACAAAAGGCTAAATAGAATCTCATTAGTTTCTTGGAATGTCACATCGACATCACAAAGTGCTTACTATTATAGTAACAATCACAAAAAAAAATTGATAAACTAATGTATAGCTTCCATAACAATAAATAAGTTCATGTAAAGCTGATCTCAATCACACTAAGTTTAATGTATTATGTTAATCATACAAACCAAGTATAAACAAAAAGATTGCATTAAATAAATCCTAAACACACCTAGTTCAATATTAATCATACAAACCAAGTATAAACAAAAAGATTGCATTAAAAAACTCTTAAACACACCATAAGATGGACCACAAACATAAATACTGCAATCAAGCTGTCCATAAATTAAATATTGAAAGCCTACCAAAATAAAATATTAAATACAAGTAGTAGTTATTAGAAACAAGCTTTTATGTTTTTTATTACTACAATTTTAAGAAAGAAAAGTATGACATTCTATTCCATTAAACAATAATGTAGATTAATTACTCCAAAGAAATCAATTGAAGATTTGGGTAGAAAAATTTCTAGTTCAGGAAATCACAAATAAAGAACAAAAAAATCTCTAAAAAGGGGCAAAATCTAAACTAAATCAAAGAAGAAGAATAAGAAGACCCACAAAACAGGCAGAATGTAAAATGCAAGAAGTTTAGAAATAGAAGAAAGCAAAGAGAAAATGAAGAAAAAAAAACATACCCAGAAGCGTAAGCAAAAGGGACATAGCAAATATAAGCTTAAATCCTCTCGCCATTGCTGAACTGTAGGCAAAGCTCTCTCCTTTCTTCACTTAACTTTACTCTTTTTATCTGAAACTCTAACGTTCTTGGTCTAGGAATCTAGACGAGAGGGTAACGTATCTATCATTTCTCTCTCGTCCCAAAGAGTTTAGCTTTCTCTCGTAGCTCGAGGGAGTGAGAGTGGTGTGGTAGAGCTTAAACTTGGGCTTGGTTTTAGTTTACTATACGGCCAGTCTAATTGGTGGTAGTGTCAGAGAGAGAAACAGTGGTCGGACCGGACTTCAGACATTATTTTTATGAAATATTCGTTAATAAAAGCGTCTGGATTCCGCTATTTTGGCATGTCTGTTCCGTTCTAGATTATATTTAGCTTACTTTTTATTAGACATTACTTATATTTATATTATATTTTAATTACTTTCAAATTAAATTAAAATTATTATAAAAAAAATAAAATAAAATGAAAAATATTACATTAGTGATGAAATTTTTAAATTAAATATTTATTTATAAATATTCATTTATATTACTTTCACACTTTTTATTCTATATCTAATAAAAATTATTACATTAGAGATACTCACCGCTATTAGTTATTATTAAATGAGGATTTTTTTTTTTGTTTTCCCAATAACATAGAATATTTATATTATAGTACTAAATTGTTTAAAAAAATAATTAAATCCCTTATAAAAATTTTAAAATTATATTAATAAGTTGTGCTAAAATATTAGTATTGGAGGTAAGTGTTGCCCTTTTAATGGGATTCTAATACATATTTAGTTGGCAGTTAGATGTTTAGAAACTGACTGAAATTCAAAAGAATATATAATGTTAGAGATTATAGATTAATTATGTGTGTTTTAGCAAGAAATTTGTTTTTATGGAAAATGAGGTGAAAAAATAAATTACCAAAGTCGTGTTATTTTTACACTACTTACAAATGTGAGGTTGAATGAATTTTAATTAATTTTTAGCGAAAGGTGAGAATTTAAGAAAAATAATCCACTAAATTTTATCACGTTCAAAAAAAATTATCATATTTTTAAAAATAAATTTCAAAATATTCATTTTAAATTATAAACATAATATAAACAATTTATAAATAAAATAAATATCAAAAGTGAGAAATTAAAATACAGTTATTTTAAGAATTAAAAATATAATTGGTATAAAAGTTATTATTAGACTTAGAAATTGAGTTTTTTTAATATTATTTTATAAATATTTAGTGCATCCATAAATTTTCTTCACATGGAATGATATTTAGTGAAAATAATAATCTTATTTAGTTCTCTTAAAAAAAAAAAATCTTATTTAGTTCCGAAAAGATTTAGTGCAATCAATTAAATACATGAATATTCAGATTCAATAAATAAGAAAGTTTAAGAATCAGCTTCCATCATTATCGAATTTAGTAGATTCAATAAATAAGAATGTTTAAGAATCCGCTTCCATCATAATCGAATTTAGTAATATGCAAAATAAATTGAAAATATTGTTTTGTTGTTCTTACTCTACTTTGGTAATGCATTATAATACACACAAACTTCCTAATATCATAATTTTTTTTTTTCTTACAAACTCATCGATTCTCTGTGTTTTGTTCTCCAACTTTCTTCTTCTTCTATTAATAGTGTGTCAAACTTAGATGAATTTGAAACAGCAAAACAAAATAATATTTTTTTTACACTTTCAACTTATCAACAAGGTTATACAATAAATAAAATATATTTTACATACTTTTGGGTCTCTGTAGGTAGCATTTAATCTTGAGCTCATTTTCGTACTCTACATGAAACCTGCTTCATCTATAAACAAATTTCGTTCAATTTTTTTTTCCCCCTCAAATATTCCTCCCCGCTCTTAGAGATTATTCTTTAATTACAAATTGGAATGAGGATATATAGATTTAAAAGAAAAAACCGTAATTGGATCCATTCTATGTTTTTATATAAACATAAATTTTTTTTTTTTTTTTTACATAAAGGCTATTTTCGGCCAATTTAATTGTTTTAGTAGTTAATTGTTTTGTAATAATTTGTTTAAAAAAAAAAAAGAAGGTAAAAGTTATTCCAAAAATATGTTCTCAAACACAACTACAATCTACAAATGTTGATAATTTTTCATGCACTTCACTCATCATATAATAGGAAATATTTATTAAACAAATAAACGTGAGTATTTTTAAAATTATTGACTACATTATCCTTATAAAA
>CATIWJ010098227.1:0-24079 GCA_949640765.1 Croton laevigatus
GAGTTATGGATTTTGGTTTGTAGGTTACAAGTAAATGGATTTTTATAAAATAGTCCCTGAAAAGTTAGAAAAATTTTAAATATATCCAATTTGAATTAAAGAGGAGAGAGAGGAGAAGAATATGTATGTAATTGTAAAATTGAAAAAGACCACGTCATCAAAAGTGACCGGTTAGAGATGGAAAACCGGCTAAATGCATTTCTTTGCAAATTCTTTGCAAGTTCAGGTATTTTTATACAAAAAAAAAAGTTTAGGTACGATCATGTAAGAACCCCCAAAGTTCAGGTACTTTCGATTAAATTTACCCCAGATATTCTGTTATTAAAAGAAATGTAAGTACATAGGATTTGTTCTAATTAAGTTATGAGCCTTCATATTGGCAATCCTGCCTTCCTGTCGAAAGACAACTGAAAAATTAGAATGCCTACAAGCTTTAATATATCATCAATAATTAATTCAATTCTCCAGTTTAAGACTTCTTCAATGTTGATAGCTTGGATGACAGATAAGGAATCACTTTCTACTAGTCCAACCATTAGCAATACAAAGCTCCACTTCTAGCTTTCCTGCCAAACATTCCAACTCCAGAATATTAGTAAAGCGTTTAACCCTCCATATATTCCATTAAAATCTGTGGCTACAGCAGCTATACTTTCACAATCCTTATAGCAGTAGCAGCATCCACATTATGTTCTTGATAACACTAGCAGTTTCAAGTATATACCAATATATAATTTTTCATAAAAATCCACCGTGCCACTGCCATACCTTTCCACTCTACGACTGCCGAATCGATCCTGACGTGTTCACCGGTATATACCATTATTAAATGTTCAATAGTTTCATCGAGAAACTCCCTAATAACCACGGTTGTCGGATTCTGTAAAAATATATAAGCATACTAAATAGAAAACAAAAATCCAACATTGTCAAAAAAAAAAACATTATTATAAACAGCAACATTTACAACATTCTCTTCAAGAACTTGGAGCTTGTTCGCTTGATCCTGCAACTGTTGTGGACAATAGGAGACTATGATGGAGAAATCAAATGAATTATCTTTTTTTTTTTAACAGAAATAATTGAAGAAATTTTTTTGAGAAAAAGGAAAAAAAATTATTAAAAATTAAAACTGGAGTTTTGTTTTACATAAAAAAGAAAAGTGGACGATGATGGAGGATGCAACATTTGGATGGAAGGAAGAGTGAAAAGGAAAAATATAGAAAATTGAATTATTGTAATTTTAAGAGAATAAATATGAGTTTATTATAAAAGAAGAGTATAAAAATAAGTTGAAAATAAAAATACTAGGTAAATCTATCTATATATATATGAGGGCATTGGCTTCAACCAAAAAGCTCCTATAAAATTTATATTATCAAATATAAAATTGTCTCAATATAATTACATATAATAACTAATTAATTAAATTCAAATCCTATTTTAATAAGAAATATTATTTAAATTATTGATTAATAAAATTCAAATCAAATTGTAATAAAAAATATTATTTTAATTATTAATTAATTAAATTTAAATTATATTTTAATAAAAAATACTATATAATTATTCATAATTTATCAATTTTATTCAAATCATATTCTACTAAGAAATATTTTTTAATTCCTAATTAATTGAATTTAAAAAAAAATTTAATTTATATTAATTATAAAATTTCTAATATTAAACTAAAAAAGATTTCTATATATATATATTATAAGATGAAGAAATTATGAAAGGAGACTAATTTGGAGGTTTAGACAATTTTCACGTATAATGCAGATTTTCTACGACATATGGATTTGGAAGCATAAATTTGCACAAACCTATGGTATTTCCACGAGTTATGGATATTTTTATTTTCAAATTCACAGGTCGTGAAAAATCTGCATAGGGCGTGTAAATGATTCAAATCTCCAAATTGGCTCCCGTTTTAACTATAAAAGCATTACAAAATTATGTTCAGTATCTCCAACTCAACTTGCAATAATGGCCTTCTACAAGCATGGACATTCTTACCAAATTTACAAGATTGCATCTTCCAATATTTTTTAGGTTCGTCATCAAATATTACTAATAAAAATTGATTGGTAAAATAATTTTTATATTCTTTCCTACGTAGCAATTTAATTTTATAAGTATTAAGTACATAATTATTTTATTTTGTATGAAGCATATAATTTAATCCTATAATATTTTGAAAAGTAATTTGAAATTCATAAACGCAACTGCAAATAAGTAGTAATAAAATAATAATAGTGTCGAAATCCTAAATTTTAAAGTATTAATAATCATTTCAAGGAAAATTTATGACTTTATTTATAATATTTGATCAATATAGTCAATAATTAAATTTATATACAATTAATAAATATAATTAAATAAAAATTTTGAATATTACTAAACCAAATAACAAGTGTCTAAACGAGTGGATAAGTGCAACGCACGTTAAAAATGTTAGTTATAAAAATAGCAAATAATAAAATAAACAACATTTAAAGTTAAATTGAAAGTTAAAAAATTGCTATTAGCAGGGATGTACATCTTCCTAGCCAATTAGACTAAAAATCATTTATAGTTGTAGTACGGTTTATATAATGTCCAATTCAGTTCTAGATGATTTTTTTATGTCCAATTAAATTTTAATAATGCCCCAAATAAGTTGAATTGGTTTCGAAAGTGAACCGATTAAAATTCGCTTAGAAAATTAAATGGATCAACTCGGTAACCGAAGAAACCAAGCTGGAGTTGAAATTTTAAACTATTAATAAGTTTGCTAATAAAGAGGAATTGGGCTGTTCAATTATGAAACTCTTATCATGAGACTAACAAGGTGGCAGATTTTCTAGCCAATGTAGGGCACTTTTTGCCATTCCGTTTGCATATTTATCATGCTTTCCCACCTAATTTAAGCTTACTTTTGTTTTATAATATTAATGGAGCTCTTTACATAAATATTATCCATGTTTAAGTTAATGTATGCAAATCATTTGTTCATTTCTTCATTATTTAGGAATTTAAATAATAACAACTATTTGTAAGTTACCAAAAATTCGGTTCAGGGTTGATAAAATATGGTTTATGATTGGTCGAAAACTATAACTTGACTTGCCTCATTTACCACTATCATCATAAATAGTAATATGGTCAAACTAAGGTTCGAACTGTCAATAACCGGAACCAAAATTGTAACTGTGGTAGTATGGTTCAATTCTAGTTTTTTTTTTTTTTTTTTTAAATAGATTATAGATTTCTTCATTAACCAAATATTACAATCTAACAGAAGTTTCTACGCATGAACATTGTTAATAAAGTCTATTTCTAGCATAGATCTAGCCATATTATGAGCTATATTGCATTTCCTAGATACAAATACATAAAAAATACCATTAGTTTGGTTCAACAAGTGCTTTATATCAACAACAATGTCTAATACTTGATGATGAATCCTTTGTAGCCCAAAAATAGCTTGAGCGGTTCAATTCTAGTTTCACAAATATTAAAACCCTAACATGCGGTTCAACCGGTCGGAACCGGTCATCATAAACATAAACTTTCCTACCCAATTTTCCACATCATCGCGGTGGCGTGGCATAGGACTATTGGCGGAAAAAGAAAAGGAAAATAGATACAATTACATTAACTAATCGAGGATGAATACTGCTTGTTTTTCAACAAAGTAATTTTAATTGTTTCGCAGCGATCGATTTGAGTACCTTCAATTCAATCTCCTTCTACTATCAGCAGAATACAGCTCTCAATTTGATTTCTGAATTAATGGCAGAAGAAACTGATGCGGTGTCGTCAAGCTCTCATCAATCTTCTACTACTCAAAGTTCGCCTCATGACAACCTTAACAAGCAACCCCAGGTAGGTTTTGCAATTCAGTCTCTTTTTTATTTCCTCAATTGGTTATTCTTTGAATTGTTTAGCAAAATGCATCTAAACTTGGCTAATTATACTTGAATTGTTTTTATTATTCTGTTATTTGTGTACAATCTATTAGGGATTATTTCTGTTCTGTTCTTAAATGACTAATTTTGTGTTTTATAAATGAGAGGTACAGGCATTCTCTGGTTTTCAAGCATATCCATATGGGGATTTTCAGATGTATCCAATTGTATACCCTGCACTGGTTCCAGGCTTAACTTCTATACAAAATCAGGAAGAGATGAATCGAGGGACGGGCATTTATGCAGTGCCTGTTCCGCCATTTATGGGGCCAATTGCCGGACTTCCATCAAATACACTTGTTCCTCTTACTTACAATATACCCACGTAAGTATTCGTTTATATGTGAATAACATTTGTTAGGCTTGACTATTGGAGTTGCATAAGAATTTTATGTTCCACAAGAATTTTTGCACTACCTCTAGTTTTAATCATTAAATTTGATAACTTCATTTTATTACCTTTCTAATTATCCAGTTAATAAAAAAAAAAAAAATCAGTCGAGCTTAATGGTATTTTCTTTCATGGTTTTACATGAATAATAGATAATTCTGGAGAACTAGGATGCAGTTTATTTTGTTATGAAAAGTTAAACAAATATGAACACAGGATGGGTCTGTTGAGTTTTTATTTTTTCCTTGTCAAGTAAGTTATTATGATTTTCTAGTCGAAAAGGATGGATTAAAAGAGAAACTGATTGCAGTAGTGATTGAATATACCTTAGCTCATAATCTGAATGAACCTAAAAACTGTCCGACTGGCTCATTTGAAATGGAAAAGACAATGGCTTCCTCATAATTGATTCAATTGTGCAAGGAAAATATCAGAGTTAATGATATGAATGACATAGGAAGTGAATTCTAGAGTTATGACTTAGATTTGCAGTTTGCTTATCTAATCCAAATATTGCTGCCAAATCCCATCTGCAAGTTACAGAAATTCTGATTTGTGTGATTGATACAATTTGGGGACCAATAGTTCAATATTAGATTCGAGCTGGAATTTGAAAAGTATGATTGTCTTGACGCTCCTTGAAAGAAAATGTCTTGATGCTTCTTGAAAGAAAACGTCAAGAACTTCCTGAACAGTTATCTTCTTCAATTTGTTGTATTACTTTCCACCGACCACATTTTCCCATCCTTTGGCCTCAAAGTTAGTTGCTATTTTTCGTTTGAATTTTTTTAGGGAGTGAAATAAAATAAGATAATATAGCCATGACGTACAGGGATGGTAATTGATTTTAGATTAGATACTGATTAGTTCAGTATGAGATATATTAATATTAAATGATGATTGAAAAATGTGCTCTTAGAAACATGAATTACATAATGAATTCTGAATTCATGAGTGATTTTTTTAACTGTTTATTTCGCAGGAGGCCGAGTTCCAACACTGGGGCAGTAGCTGACCAGGGGCAAGGGGGACAGCAGCCACAACAGCAGCAACAGGCTGCACCTCAAAGACAAGTTGTTGTTCGGAGATTTCAAATTGCATTTCAGCTTGATTTATTACTTATCCTTAAACTGGCAGCTGTAATATTTTTGTTCAACCAAGATGGATCGAGACAAAGACTTGTTGTTCTTGTGTTCTTTGCTTCTCTTGTCTATTTGTAAGTATCTTACTAGTAAATTTATTTAATATTTCTTTGTACTCTATAGATATCTGGTTGCTTTGAATGGTTGGAATATGTTTATATGGAAAAAAAAAGGGTTCTTATTTGTGGTTGCATTTCTTTTATGCATTTCATATTTAGAATTGATTTTTCATGCTTGCTTTCTGAAATGAATTGGTTTGTACTTGTTAAAGATGTGCCTTGTGAGGTTCTCGACCACAAGGCTCAAGAATCACAGACTCACAGCCACTGGCATCTAGAACTGGCTATGTCTTCAACACTGAAAGGTTTTTAATTTTATTTATTTATTTATTTTTTGTGGGGGTAGGTGTTGTCCTAAAATTTTGGATGATTACCATATGTGTAAAAGGTTCAATCTTACCCTACTGAATTAATTGATTAGGTAGGGTAAATAATCCCAAATCTTAAGATGATTTTCATGCCCATATTTCAGGAGACAACCAATCTATTGGACCATATCATTGCCCATATCATAAGATTATAACTGTGTAGATTTAGTGGTCTTCTTATATTTTGTTCCTCATGTCATTTAGGCTGAATACTTAAGTTCCAAGCCTTTCCAAGACTCCTTTACGCCTTCGATAAACAAAATTGGTAAGGGTGGGAATGAGTACTTGGGGAAGAGCAATGGAGGTAAATATGGCCTGAAAGATAGTCTTATAGGCTGTATCCAATTTTGGGTATGTTTTATCCACAAAACCAAATAATTTTCTTGATGGTATATTTGGCTAATGAAGGAGGCTATCTACATGTGATCACTGTGAAATAATGCACCTTCTGCTCTATTTTGCGTGCTGAGAATTGTTTAATGCGTCTGGTTTGTTTTGACAAACAAATCAATAGTTTTATGCTGAAAATTGGATAATAAGTTAAATATCTGAGGCGTTTCACTTTAAAATTTGGTATGATGTAGTATTCCATCAGAGTTTGTGTGTGATGTAGAGGAGAAAGTGATAATAAGATTTTGAGTCCAGAGAATTCTATGTACGGGATGTTAAGTTGTTGCAGTTAAACATGCTTCATTTTTTAGCATACAAAAGTTTCATCTTGAACAAATTTGTTTTTGTAAATTATATGTAAATGTTCTGTGATTGGGTTTGCAATTTTATAGCCTAGGTTGCCCATGGGAGGCCAACCCCCATTGGTTTAGTAGATACCAAACATTATTACTAATTTTATAGCCCTGATGTCCATCTGTGGAAGTCTGATCGGAGATGTTAGAAGGCAACCAGACCTTGAGGTTGAAGATGCAGTTGTGGATAATAACCTTGTCCCTGGAAACTTAAGCAAGTACTAAGAGGATAATTGTAAGTGTTCCTACATGAAAACATGAGCCTTTTGTTTGAAGCTGGAGGTGGAATTGTAACTCCAAACCAATTAGTAAGTGGTCAGGTGGAATGGAGTTCGTGCTACTAACCTCAAAGAACCAATTTCTAATAATTATTATGATAAACAAGATGAAGAGATTATCTTGTTTCTCTTCCAAAGAAGTGTCTTGGTTCCACATGTCCTTAGTTTTATGGAATCAGAAAAAGAAGATTGGATTGAAATTAGCTGTGAGTTTTTGGTTGATGATAGTAGTTTGGAAAATATATTGTCGGTAGAAGAGCTAGAGGAGTTGAGTTAAACAACCCAGGAGCAATTCGACGTGATAGAGAATGAAATTTCTGAGGATCTGTTTGGCATGCTTGATCCCTACAAAGATGAAGGTACTAGAAGCTGGCATAGCAATTTTTGTGAGAGGAATTTACTAATCTTTCTACTAAGAGATCATGTAAATTGACTGTTGGGATCTGGTGAAAATTCACATGTGCCAATTTTGCCTACCCGCAAAGAATTTGGAGAAATGCAGGCTGCATTATCTGTAACTGCAGCTAATTTAATTCGTGAGTGTGACATATGATAAGTCTATGAGGTGGACTTATCAAAATAATAGATTCATTTAATTTTTGAAGAAAATCTTACTCATAGAGGTCGAGTTTTTCTTTAATACAAAAGCTTAAGTTATGCTTACTATTTAGTTTTCCTTTAAGTATTCAAATTATTCAGGAAGATTTTTAATTTCCTTCTTTGTGCACAGTCCTTTTTGATAGACTATTAATTAATTGAAAACAGAATTTAAAAGGATTTGGTATGATGTTCTTTCTAATAAATTACATGGTAGTTTTTCCAGAATTAAGTACTAGGAAATTCCAAAAAGGATCATATAATGTATATGAGAGCTATAGTGACATCAGAAATGAGAGAAGGAATATTATAGAATCTTTGGTATCCAAGAATTGTTTGAAGAACAATACAAAAATTGGGAAAAACCAGAAAAGAAGTTCTTATAAGCTTTGTGACTGCTTGTGCAGTGTTGTGTATTTTGCCCCTTATTTTTTTTCTGACTGCATCCACTCAGTATATTAAATTTAACTGTAGTAACTCTTCTAGCTTTTATTTTTCATGTTCTCTTTGTTTAAATGTACGGAAGCTAACTTTTTAAATTTGGACTATTGTAGATATCAAACAGGAGCTCTCACACCGTTAGTACAATGGCTCTCGCAAAGTATGCAAAGAGCAGCTCAACCTCCCCGTCCACCAAGGCCTGCTGCTAGAGCAGAAAATGTTCCTGCTGCTGCAAGGCAGAATGAGAATGTTGCTTTGGCAGGTGCTTTATATTTCCTGAATTATATCGAAGAATGTGTTGTTTCCTGCCATTTCTTTTATTCCTTTTTATTTGAATTCATATCATGAATGCTGGATGAACTCTACAATTTGAAGTTTTTTTAAAGGGAAAAGAAAAACTAATTATTAAAATGTTAGAATAGCTTGTAGGTTCACATGCTGCAACGCTGCAGAATGGAGGATTCCCTTTTTACCATTCCTTCAAATCCCTAATTGTTTTGAGGTGTAAATAAAGGTTGTGCAACATCTCAAATAGTAACGTCTATTTTGGATTCTGTTGTCACAAATGGAGTCCCAAATTATGTTGTAATCTTTCATATGGGGATTATTCTTACAGCATTGTCATGTGAATGATGGAATAGGAAGCAAATACATAAATGTGACTGTTATTATTATATTTGGGATTATGGTATTGTTTTAGTTGAGTTTAATGGTTTGTGTGATGATGAGTTGCAGAGGGGGAAGCTGGAGCTAATAATGAACATCGGGGTCCAGAGGACGTTAACCAGGGTAATGAGAATGAAAATGTTGCAGAAAATGGAGGTGGCGGCGACGGTGAAGGTGGCGGTAACTGGTGGGGAATTGTGAAGGAGATACAAATGATCGTGTTTGGGTTCATTACTTCTCTTCTTCCTGGCTTCCACAACGTAGATTAGATTTATATTAACCAAAATTATCAAACCAGCATATAGAAGCTAGTTTTTTTTCATTTGTGTTTTTCATGCATTTTCAACGTCAAATGTATTCTTAAATAGAAAGATGTTTCATACTAATTATTAGTATATGTTGAATGTTCTCCTATAATAATAACGAATTATATAATTTTATCTGAGAAAAGCTATGGGCAACTTTGAGCATACTAAATTTTAGTTGCCACATAAGCTAAAGTGAAAATTTATTTTAAAAAAAAAATTCTCCAATCTAATCCTCTATTTAATATGTGAAAATAATGCATATTGCTTATTTCAATTTCTATTTTCAGAGGATTAAATAAATATTGTGACTTAGTAATTTTTTATTGTTTTTCAGTTTAAATTTGTTTCTGTTTGGATTGTATTCGTATTTTAATTTTTATTTTAATTATAATTTGAATTTTATTTTTAAATAATTATAAATAATTACTTAATTTAATTGTAATATATTTAGTATTAAAGAATCCTTTTAAATAATTAAATATAATTATTTAAATAATTTTTATTAAAGTATATCAAATCAGTCAAAATCCATTCTATCGTGGAAGATTTATAATCCACATGGACTAACCAAAACTCTCTCTGCAGGCTGCTGCAATGGGACGTACCCCTTAAAAAGCCCAATTTTTTTTTTTTCCAATTATTTAAAAATAGATGAGCATACATTTCAATAATTTATTTGACCAGAAAATATTTTTACAAAAATAACGTATAAATGGTATAGAAATTGGAGTCGTCATCTACTTAAAATAATAACACATTTTAATAATTGCAAAACCATATAGTACAGTAACTTTTTTGAAGATTCTTGGGGCTAGCTATAGACGGAAATGGCAATTTAATTAATATTTGGTGGGAGCCAGAGTTCATAATCATTTTACATTCATTCATAGTCGGATGGTGAATGAGTTTGAAGATTAGTTAGTGCATAATCTTTTCTCTGAAACAGGTTGGAATGAACCTCTTCTCTACGGTTTGTTTCATCTGCAGTAAGTGCCCCAAATTTCATCTACTCCTTTTGCTTGTAATTCTATTGCAGATTCTTTAGTATGACAATGCACTAAGGAGGGATCCTATTTTGTGATTTTATCTGCTCCAAAAAGCCATCCTCCTGCCTAGCTTGTTTATAGTTATAACTTAAGAGAGATACTTGTGTAACTTAGCAATCATCGTTGTTGGGTTGCAAGCATTTTCAATGTATTCTTAAATACAAAGATGTTTCATACTAATTATTAGTACATGTTGAATGTTCTCCTGTAATAATTTAGACTTGGGAAAATAATAATTTTATTCCAGTATTTTCATTTAATCTATATTTTTGTCCCTATATTTTTTGAAATAGACTTTTTATCTCTGTGTTTTACTTCCATCAAATGCTTTATCCTTTTGTTAACTTCTAACCAATTTTCAATTAACTTGTGAGCTTAGCGAAAATTTTATGGTTTAAATTGTAATTTTATAATTCCCAAACATGTCTGCAAAAAATCAACTGCAATGGGGGATCAAAATGGGCCAGACGCCCCTAAAATCAATGGGAAAGGTCCAACCATCTTCTTCCGTAGACTGCAAAAGAAAGGCTCCACCTACAAAACCCATTGTTCAAAAGAGAAATAAATCTAGGCGAGATCCCATTAGCGAGGAGGAACAAATAGAAGAATTTTCTAATGTGGCGACCAGCCGTGAAGGTAGCGACGGTGAAGACTCTTCATGTTCTTCACCATTCATTTTGTATGATTGGTTAGGTTCTTTTACATTTACTGTTTCAGAATTTGACAATAACCAAAATGGGAAATACAGTGTATAAAGATATTATCTGCATTTACTGCAAGAGGTTGGTTCCACAGTTCGAACAAGTAACCTTATGGGTCACACGGCGGCGACAATTTTACCGTTGTACCAAGACTCTCATTTAATTTGACAATAAACAAATTTAAAAATTTTACCAATTTGTACTTTGTGGGGAAACGATTGAAAATTTTGGGTGCAAAACATTTTATATTTCCTTCACTCTCATAATACGAAAATCCCGCCTTCATAACAAATTGCAGCCATAATTTCACCAAACGAAATTCCATTTTCCCCACCAATGAACTCGTGTGGCTCATTTCCCTCTGCTTTTTTAATCTTCAAGCACCGTCCTGTGCAGATAGCATCTGCACCAAATGGCCTTCTCTATCCTATTTTTAGGGGGTAAATTGGAAAGTAAAATATGGAGAAAAATTGCCTATGAACAATAAAAGTCTATTAAATACGAAAGGTAGTAGAAAGATAATACTTTTTTAACATAGATATTCAAAGTTGAAGGATTTTCAATCATAACTGATTCTTAATTGTTTCCATAATATACTTATATTTATCTATACAATCTCGTACATTGTTATTGGTTATTATGGTTAAGCTGTCGTCTACATGATTGGCATGACCAAGCAATCAGCTTTTGGCATTAGTTTAGTTTGGTTTTGTTGTTGGGGGGAATGTTTTATGAGAGACGAGAGATTAGTCAGAATTTTAAAACAACTTTGGTATAATATAATTTATCGTGGAGTTGCCCATCCAGTAGACAGGTAGGAGGTTTTAAAAAAGAAATTGACAACAGCAGCAGCAGAGGATGAAGAAGCATCAGAAGGCATTCATTGCCAAGTCTTAATAAAAAAGAACCTGGATGTTTCAGAAAACTCGCTTTATTTCTCACTAAAAGAATAGTAATTACAAAATGTTAATTATATACAAAGTAGTATTTATATATATGTATAATATAATATAATTGGAAGTGCAAACTCACATCTCAGATAGAAGATTGCTGATTTTCCGAAGCTCTTTAAGAGCTGTCATAGCTGTAACTTGCCCTTTGCCGACTAACGCATTTCTAGAGAAATTTTCAAGTGATCCCACCTGACCCCTTTCTTGCTGGAATACTGATTCTATCACCTACATACAGCCCAATCGGTCAACCACCAGTCAGCACACCCAGCTCAAAATAAATAAAAAAAGAAATGTTGGACAAACAACAACTCTATTGAGATATGCATGGTGACTGAAACAAAATATATGTAGATTTTGTAATGATAACTCGTTTAAGCTCCACGGTCACTTTTAATTGTGTTTATCATAAATGAAGATTACCAGCCAGTTCAATTAAAACTAAGGAGTATTTGAAATCTCGTCGTAATTTTTCACGAACAAGATCAAGATCCATCTCCCTTGATTTTCATGTTCCAAGACAAAATAGAAAGCAACATAAGTTACCTGAATATGATCTAGCATGGAGTGGCCGAGATTCCGCAAAGTACCCATCATGTTCTGATCGACAACATCTCCTTTTCCACTTTTATAAGACTCACAAGATCCATCAACAGAAGAGTTTGCCGTACAGCACTGCCTACCAGCATCATCACTAGATTTTGCAGCCTCAAGCCCCCAATTGCTCCTTTCAGACGTCTCCTCACCAACATTACTTCGTCCAAATTTCCAAAACCATTGGAACTTCCCGGAAAGAATCTTCCGCTCCTTTGGAGGAGCTGTCACTGATTTTTCACTCCCATCTTTGTTACTCCCAGAATTTAGAGGGGCGTCATTAGGGAGATGTGAAACAGGAAGCGCCTCACCTTCTTGGATAGCCTCAGGATGTTCATCAGCTTCATCAACGGACGAATTTGAGGCAACACTACTTTTCTCCAAGTCATTTTCAAGATTGTTAGCATCACAAAGGGGACTAGATGGGTCCGAGAACACAGATGAACTTTCATCACTGCCAGTATTTCCACTATGACATCTCTCCTCAGATGTACAACTAAAGTCCTTCAAAACATCATCTTCATCCTCAGCTTCTGTACAGATTTGGTCCTTCTGGTCTACAACATTATTAGAGTCTACAGTTTCAGTATCTTCATCAAAGCCCAGTTCACGAGACAAATCTTCAAGCAAACGGCGCCTAACAGACGGCTTATGGTCTTTCTGGCCACGCCATACTTTCACTGGAGATGGGTCAGATTCTGCTCTAGATAGAGTTGATCTTACTTTTTCAGACCATCCTTTTTTTGGGGTTGGGTTTTGTTTTACTGAACTAGAATGCCTGAGTTCTTCCGCTTTGTGCAAAACTCTCCACTTCTCTTCCCAATAGCTGTCAGACACAATGTTTAAAGGGGTTTTTGGGGAAATAGAATCTTGTGGAATAGTATGACTTCTGACCACCATTGATTTACTATAGCTATATACCCCGCATAAAGTAGAAATGGTTGAGATACTCCCACCTGATGCAAGAGCTTGTAAAGACTTTGCCTTATCTAAAAGCTTTCTCAGATCCAAATTCTCTGGAAAATTCAAGAGTCTTTGCAGACAGGTAGTGGCATTTTCTGTGGCAAGCAGCGAAGATCTCAAATAAAGTATCATAGAAACTGCAATAGCTGATATCAGTGCTCCCCTAGGTGAACTAAAAATACCAAAGCTAGAACCTAAATCTTCTTCTGCACCTTTGCCTTTGTCTAGTTTACTATTATCTGCTGCGAATATTTCATCCCATATTAACAAAAGGTTTTCAAGTGAAAACTCTCGACCAAATAAAACTCGCAACCAACGAAGTGCAAAATATTGCGGTTCAACACCAAGTTCAACAAGGTGGCTGTGTAGAGATGAATCAACAACAGACAATAAATGGTATAATGCAGCGGAAGCTTCAATAACAGGTGGTAACCCGGAATGAGAACCACCTGCAGGGGATGGAGAGAAGAAATCTGCCAAGGCAACTGCACCATGAGACCCATTCATCAAAGCATCAAACATACAGTAAGCATCGTGTTCCATAAATTTCTCTGACAAGACAATTCCCAATTCACCTTCAGCTCCATAAGCATCACTTAGCAATACGATGTTTTGTACATCGGGATCAAGCTCATCAGGACTACTGATTTTTGAGGCATTACCACGAGCACCCATATCATCTTCCATGTCGTCTAAATACTTTTTGAAATCAAAATTGTACATCAGATCATTCTCATGAAATGATACATCATCAAACTTGTCAATGAAATGGTCTTCATATTGCTTTCGCACTTCAGAAAGATGCTCCACATCAACATGAAGAACGTACAATAAAGGAGCTAAAAGTTCATGCATTCCTAATAAGAAATCCAGGAGAACTGTATCAAACTAAATGTAAAAGAAAACTATCACAGCATATATTTCTGGACGAACAGAAAAGGTCATGATAACATTGATTGAATACTTTTATTTTGCAAACATTGATTAAATACTAGAGTAATATTGAATTACATTTTAACAGTATATATGTAGATATGATTTTTTCTTTCCCCCTTCACTTCCACAATTAGATACCTACCCATGTAGGGCATTGCAGGAAGCATAAAAACAGATATTGATAGGTCCAAAATCATCAACAATCAAATTATTTTATTATTATGCATCCCAGGGTTTTTAAAAATGAGATTTCACCTAAAATTGTAGAACTATCCACAAAATTGGATTGTAAAGTCGTTCTACAAATAACCTAAAAACCATTAAATAATTTGCATCTAAATAAATAAGAAGTTCAAAATAAAATTGACTTAAAATAAAAACAAGAAATAGATATTTGCATTTTCCCCAAACTACTATATCTTTCTCCCATTGGTATTCACTAAAGTTTTTTAACTTTATGAGCTGTGTTTGGTATAAAATGACTTATTTACTACAGTTGAGTTTCAAAATAAGAATTTTAAATAATCAAACTTTTGTTATTTTAGACATTCATAAAATAGGTTATATCTAAGATATTCAACTGAATTCAATATTTCAATCAAATTTTACCTAAAATAGAATTTATGTTGGATTCAATACAATTTTGTATTGTAAAATCATAAATTTAACTCGGTTTTGCATTGTCGAATTGTCAATTCGCAAGATTTTAATAACCTTGATGCATATAAATAAATCAATTTCAGGAAAAAAGAATGCCACTTTAGAAAATCTGAAGGGCCAGGGAGGAAAATGAATTGCTGGGTAACAAAAGAAATGCATCATATTCAGGAGATATTTTCTAGTTAACTTGAAGGTGAAATTGGCAGAGGTAATAGGAAAAGTCTTAACATCAAACGTTGAAATTTTACCTTGTCTATAACCACATTCAGGATGTCTAAGACACCACATTAACAAAATCCTCCTCAACATTCCCTGACAACCAGGAGTCTGAAAATAGTTCCCATGTTCGGGGTATAATCGTGATAAATCCTGGTCAACTGTTTTTTCCAGTTCCGCATTCCGAAAGAAGCGTCCCCAAGTACTGTCTGCACAACAAGAAAATCAGCACAATAAACGTATTAATTGCAGAATTCACTTCCATGAGAATTAAGAGGAACCAGATTAGAATTTCTAGAAATGTAAATTCGAAGATATTGGCATAGTTATTACTTGCAAGAATAAAAGTTAACTACCACAAATGAACACACATTAGGAAAATGAGAAACCAAAAGCCATCAACAGTCAAAATCTAGTATGATACGAACTGAGAGAAAAAGCATACACATTTAGCAGGAACTGTTTACTGGTAGTTCACACAGCAGATGTATTGGAAATAAATTACAAGGTTTTGCACAAATAAAAAGATCTTTACCTGGGTTTTGGGACAATGGATTGTCTATAGCAAGATCAGGAGAATTACTTCCACCTTTTGAGATATGAGGATCAACCAGGAGACGTCTTCTCAAACTAGCATATCTGACAATAAAAGAGATAAGATAAGCAACATCGGATACAAATAGCAAGAAGTTGCTCAAATTCTATAGAAGTAGCATTAACAGAAAATCTTTATCATAATTATGAGTTGAATACTGATGAATTTTATAAACTGACGCAATGATAGAGCACCATCACAAGAATCTCACTTGATAGAACTTCAAAGGCAACAATCTTAAACATCCCAATACATCTGATTATCAAACGCTCAAACAGCCCAAACAATCAAAATTCGAACCCGATTCCATTCACTAAACAGACACTAGAAAATCATCGCTCAGAAAAAGGAACAATTGTTATTCAAAAAATACATTTTTGACGAAAATTTAAAAAAAAAAAAAAAAAAACTTAAATTCTGGTACGACTAACTAAATGGCAGGAATTCAACAGGCAGAAATGAAAATGATAAAAAATATAATTTAAGGGAAAATAAAACTGACCTTCTACGAGAATCAGCAGTGACTCTGCGAAGATCATCAATTGAAGAAGGTGAAGTAGAAGAAGGAAGAATTCCAAGATCTATACGCCATTGAACTCCTCGAAGATTTGCAAAACGACGCCGTCGATTTACGTCCACAGATTTTTTACACACCGATTCCGGCATTACTCTTTCAATTGCAGCTGGAGACATGAATTAAGCTATTTCCGAACAAACACACAAAGAAAACAATCGAAGCACCAAATCACACCTCAATTAACCTCATATTAGCTGAAAACAAAGAAGAATTGTCTTCTGTTACAACCACAAATGAAATCAACATCTTCAGAATGAGAATATGAAGGAAGGAACTCAGGAGAGGAGATGGAGAAAAAACAAGACGGAGAATCAAGATTTTGTGGGATTAGGAAATAGGAAAAAGTAAATAAAATTAAAAAACAAACTACAGAGACTTGTGCCTCCCTTCGTCTTTAAAAAGATAAGATCACGGAGATTATATTAAATTTTATTTATTTAATTATATATATATATAGTGATAAATAATAATGAGAGAAAAAGGACGAGTGAAAGAAAGAAAGAAGAAAATAAGAAGTTTGTTTGTATGGGATTTGTTAGATTGACCTTCTGGTTTTGGTAGATTGGAATTTCGAATAGTGCTTTTCTGCAATTTCCTTCTTTTCTTTTTTCTTTCTTTTTCTTTTTCTCTCTCTGTCTCTCTTTTAATCGGTTTTTCACCTTTTCTTAACGTATTTCTTTTTCTTAATAAAAAGGAGAATTTCTCTCAAGTTTTCAGTTAATCTACGATTTGGTCCTTCGAATTTGAAAATTAGGCTTTAAAGTCCTTGAAGTATCACGTCGTCTAACTCGCATGTCCTTTTGAATACTAATCTCTCGCCACTGTTATTCTCTCTCGATTTTCTCGTCAAAACTCCACCTATCAAAGACTGTTTTAGATACCGGTGAACTCGTCAAACTGAGAGCTTTCGATTTTTGTCTCTATTCATCCATCGGAGCTTCCTAGCAGTGGCAGAGGTTTGAAGAGAGTTGGCAGCAGGCGAGTGAGGAGAGAGAGAAAGAGAATACAAAACTCATGTTTTTTACGATGAACGACGACGAGGTGGGGTGCAACGGAATCTTTGCAAGAAGACCTTTCGATTGGTACCCTCGAAGTACCTGATAAACTATTGTAGCGATGGAAATCGACGGTGGAAGTTTCTTGATATTTCCAAGATTTAATGAGGAAAACTTTACGAGCCGTGGTTCACCTTGATGGTGCTGATGGTCTCCTCAAGATGGTGTGATCCTAAAAACAGAAAGGAGAAAGCAAAAGGGGGTCTGCCGAAGCAAACACTCCGATGCCTAAGTCAGTTTAGGGATCGGTCGAGATAGTAGAATAGTGATAAAAGAGAGAATCCAGTCCCCAAAATAATGGATCCTTGAGATATTTATAATAGAGGTTTTAAGGAATCTTACAATTGGGAACTATGTAACGCCACTTCATTTGTAATGATGATAGTAAGTGTTCACTTTCTGTAATGATGATTATATAATATATATATATTTAAAGGTCCACACTTTATTAAAGTATGGATCGCTTGTCTGCTTGTCTCTTGTCAGAGTATGGGTCATGTGTCTGCTTTCCTTTACTTAATAATATGATTAGAAAAAGTCCTGATAGGAATAATTCTTGAGTGATAGATAGATACCGACCTGAGCCCTAAGTATTGGTCGGATTGTATAGAGGTCAGTCATCGAGTACTGATCTCCGGATCCCAGTTGATGGGCTGGCTTCAGATCGGTTCTGGACTTTTACTAGGCCCAGACAATAAGGGTCTGACCACAAGGCTTTAGGCTTTGGTCCATGATAAGTAGTGTATCATCACATGTCCCCCTCCAGTCCCTTAGTTAAAGACTGAGGGTTATCATTATGTATACCGATCAGATTTCCAGTGAAGCTCAGTATAGTTGATCAAGCGCTCGATATGCTGACCTGTTTGTTCGGTACTCTTTGGACAGCTGTCCTGTTGGATTTCAGGCCTTCTAGCCCACTAGGGCACTCCTCACTTTATTTCAGGCGGTCATTATTTAACTTTTTAGGCGGCGGCTTTTTCCCGCCTAAGGATCACTGCGCGACATGTGTTTTTGTTTTAAGTGAAATGTCGCCTCGGTTCTGACACCGTCATAAAGGGCGACCCTTCGCCTCTTGGATATGTACCGTTTTATAAATATCAGCTTCCTCTTTTGTTTCAGAATTTTCTCGCTATTATCATCTTCAAAAAATTGGATTTTCTTTCTTGCCGTTCTTCTCTGCAACTTCGGCTTGTCTCCGGCGTAGCGCTCTTCCCCCCCCCCACCACAAACCAAGTAGAATCTTATTCTATTTGTACTATATTTCTTTCTCTCTTATTAAAAATTGAGAGAAAATGAGCGATCTGAGCGATTCCCAAGACATCTCTGTGGAGTCTGTTGACCAGTTTTCCGATGAGGATTCCGGCCATTCTGTCTCTAGAATGGTCGAGGGTCGTCCAAGAATGTCCCCTTCTGGTAGGCGATACCAACTAATGGATGAGCCTAGTGAATCTGAAGAGAATGTTCAGATTCGAAAAGGAAAAGGGCAAATCGTTATTATCGAAAGGGCAATACCTGTCCGGCCATTGAAGACCATACCGACCTCGAACAAAGGCATTGCAAAGAAACGAGCTCCTAACGTTACCGATCCGAAGGAAAAAGCAGCTGGAAAGAAAGTAATTAAACCTGCTGTTTCGGGAAAAAAGGCTGCCACCGAATCCGTCGAAAATATTAGGTGTGGTCTGAGTGATGTCAAGGTGAAGGAAACTACCTTCGTTTATGATATTCCTGAGGGCTTTATCTGTCATCCACCTGTGAAAGGTCGGTGTGCCGACCGAACTCCTCTAGAACCAGATGGGAGAGTTGTTTACTCGGAGCATTTGACATCAGGGTTGAGGTTTCCACTGACGAAACTGGAGGAGGAGCTACTGAGTTATTACGGAATGAATATTTCTCAGCTGAATCCGAACTCCTGGAAGATTATTCGGTCGATACAATTTTTAGCATCGGCTTGTTCAAAACCATTTGCCCTTACCCTAAGGGAATTCTTGGGTCTATACAAGGTGGGTAGTGAGTAAAAGGTCCGATCACGTCCACCTTCAAGGGGACAAAAAACTTCTTACACTGCCTTCGTACCTGAGAAAAGGCTGGAAGAAGGATTTCTTCGTGGTTGTACATCCGTCGCTTTGTGCCGTTCCTCAGAAATGGAATAGGAACGTAGATTCAAAGAAGCTCAATGAGATTGGTGAGCTGAGCCCGCGAGAGAAGAAGCATATAGATAGGCTTGTGGCAATGGTAGCGGGTAATCCTTATAACGCCAGCTATCTTGTTGAGAACTGGTATACTGGTGTGGTGACCGACCACCAAGGAAAATGCTTGAACCGAAACGGCGGTAATTACCGGATCTTCTGTTGTTTAATTTGGTCATTACATTGATCATAACATTTTTCTTTTGTTGTAGGAATGGAGTCGTTTCAAGATTTGATGGCTGACTTGGAGAAGAAAAGGGCTGAGAAAGCGGCTAAGAAACGATCGGCCAAAAGGGTCTCGAGTCAGGAGACGGGAGCTTCTAAAGAGAGGCTCCAAAGAAAAAGAAAGCGGACAGAGGTTGCACCAGAGGTCCGTGAGGAAGAAATTCCTCTAACAGAGGCCCGTGAAAAAGAAACTCCCCTGATGGAGGTCCGTGAAGAAGAAACTCCTTTAACAGAGGTCCACAGGGAAGAAATCCCTTATACTGAGACCTGTAGGGAGGAGCCCCAACACATGGCGATCTAGAGGGATGGAGCTTCTTCATCTAGAGTGCTTCCACCAGGAATGTCATCCCCTCTTGTGGAGCCAAGTACTGGGCAAATGGCTATCAGTCACACAGGGCCGTCGTCAGTTTTTGAAATCGAAGAGCCTCATCAAACTGACAGACGAGGAAGAAGCAGTTTTTTTACCGGGCATGAGGCAACCACCAGATCAGAGGGTACTCGTAGAGGCATCGGTCATTTCGAGCATTATGCGGTGGAGAGGTACGGGCCAAATCCTTCTGTGTCAAACCTCGGTTTGTCACACGATATTGCCAAATCTATCGGGATGGCTACCGATAGTCAAAGATTTGCGGCCATGGATCGGTCAGAAAGGCTGGCTCTTGGCTATAGTTACGGCCTGCAGGTAAGGCTTTCATTACTTGAGTTTATATAATAAGCAAATATCGATATAACTGGTGATATTTTGTGGCAGATGGTGGAACTCTTCCGCACTGAGGCTAGTTTGACCAACAAAGAGATGCGTAGAATGCATGAGCTACGCAGAGCCCACGAAAGACAAGTATCGGAACTGAACAAGAGAATTGCTGAGCTGACTTTAAGTTTGGCAACTTCACAAGAGGAGCTGAACAATCTAGGTCAGCGAAAAGATGCTGAGTTCCAGAGGAAGGAAGCAGAGTTCCAGAAATTGAACTCTGAATTAAAAGCTGGGCTCCAGAGGAAAGAAGCGGAGCTCCAAAAATTGGCTTCTGAACTGAAAACTGAGCTCCAGAGGAAAGAGGCCGAGCTCAAAAGGCTGAGTGTTGAAAAGGAGGCTGCTATTGGCAAAGAACGAGGCACTCGTAATGCCTATGAAGCCTCAAGAGATGAGGCTGAGACGCTGAAGAAGTAGCTTGAGGAGGCGAAAGGAGACCTTCAACAAATGGAAGGAAATCTTCATCAAGTAGGGGAAGATCTTCACCTGGCAAAGGAGGAGGCTGCTCGGTCACAAAAAGAAAAGGCCGATATGAAACTAAATGTAGCTGCCTGGCTGATCGCCTTCCGTAGTGAAATTTTACGGTCGGTGAAAGATATGGGAGGAGGACACATTGCTGAAGCCTTGAAGTCCCTTAAGCCAAGTAATGACATCTTCAAGGTTACTGCCTCCGACTCTGATGAGGAGGATGAGGATACTGATGCCAGAGATGATCAATCCTCCCAAGTGCCAGAAAAGGACTCTTCTGTCAGAGGCGAAGTTGAAACCTCTGGGGCCCAAGATCAGCCAAGGATAACTCCTCAAAGTAAAGAACATAATATAGAGGTCATAGGTGGGCAATCTATAGTTCCTGTTGAGCATCAAAGATCTTCTTGCTGACCCTGGGGATGATCAAACAGATAATATAGAATAGAAATTTTTCCTTGTTTTTAACTTCCTTGTACGTACATTTGTTGAAATAAATGTGATTTTATCTTTTACTGCTTTCATCAATACAATTTTCGCTCTTCACTGCTGATCTCTATATCAAGTATTTTTCATAAATTGTTTCTGATTATTTTGGCAACTTGTCCCTGGATTCTTACTCAGTCGTTTTGAGGGATTTTATGAAAGGATGATCCCGGACTATGCTCAATTACTTGCCGAGTTTTGTGAAAGGATGGTCCATGGGTCATGCTTTATCACTTGGCGAATGTATGTTCGTGAAAGGACGATCCGTGGACCGTACTCAGTCACTTCGCGAATGTTCGTGAAAGGACAATCTGTGGATTGTGCTCAGTCACTTGGCGTTAGTGAAGGGACGATCCGTGGACCGTGCTCAGTCACTTGGCGAATGTTCGTGAAAGGACGATCCGTGGATCGTGCTCAATCACTTGGCGAATTCCGAACGACTTTGCCATTATGGTTGTTCTATGAAGGAGAGACCTTATGAGCGGTGGCCTTTTTATGCTAGCATTGTACCTGATATATAAGTAACTTGTAAAAGAGGCTGTTATTTTATTGATGTCACAAAGATAAATTAATGTACCGAGCGATGTACATAGATACCCTTCATTAATTTCAGCGAAAAATGAAAACATTACTGATGGTAAACTCTGAGATTGTCTGCATTCCAAGAGTGAGGCAGGATTTTTCCCTTCATATCCTCTAAGCGATAGGCTCTGAGCCCCAACATTTTTTTGATTCTGAATGGTCCGATCCAATTTGGTTGTAACTTACCGACCCCTGCATTTCCTCTTGTGATTTCTGCTTTTTTCATGACGAGGTCACCTTCATTGAATGTATGGCTTTTAACTTTCTTATCGTGATACCGAGCGATCCTTTGTCTGTATGATGCTGCCCGTGCATTTGCAAGATCTCTAAGTTCTTCAACTAAATCCAGATCAGTTCTTCGTTCTATGCCTTGGTCTAGTTCCGCTGCAAACTCAACTCTGAAAGAGGGTTGGCCAATTTCAACTAGAATTACAGCTTCACTTCCATATACTAGCGAAAAGGGGGTTTCACCTGTTGGAGATCTTAGGGTCGTTCGGAAGCTCCATAAGACGCTATGAAGTTCGTTGACCCAGTTGCCTTTTTTGTCATCCAATCTCTTCTTCAATCCCTGAAGTATGGTTCTATTGGTGACCTCTGTCTGACCATTGGTATGAGGATATGCCACTGAGGAGAAACGGAGATCTATATGGAGACCTTCACAAAAAGCTCGGAACTGTTTTGAGTCAAACTGTTTACCGTTGTCGGTGATGATGATGCTTGGAATTCCGAACCTCATAACAATGTTCTTGTAGACGAAGTCGGTGACCTTTTTCTGAGTGATCGTTGCCACTGCTTCTGCTTCAGGCCATTTGGAGAAGTGATCAATTGCCACAATCAGGAATTTACATTGTTTCAATCCCCTCGGGAAAGGCCCCACTATATCAATTTCCCATTGATGGAAAGGCCATGCTGCTCCAATAGGAGAAAGAAAAGAGGTCGGAATTCACTGTACATTAGCATGCTCTTGACACCTTTGGCATTTCTTGACCATCTCCTCAGCATCTGTCCTGATAGTTGGCCAATAATATCCTTGTAGGAGGACTTTGCGAGCTAAAGTGGAGGCGGCTTCGTGTGCCCCACAAATCCCTTCATGGATTTCTTGCAAAACATACTGACCCTTTTCTTCTGGAATGCATCTTAGCCAAGGATGAGTTCGGGAACGTCTATAAAGATCATCTCGGAACCAGCTATATTCTTTGGCTCGTTTGATAAGCTTCTCTGCCTCCTTTTTATTGTCGGGTAGTTTGCCGTCAGCCAGCCACTGGATGGTGGGCTCCATCCAAATGTTCTGCCATTCTACCGTATATGAGCATTCTCCTGTAGAGGTCGAAAATCCTTGTATGTTGAGGGGTATATTTTTCAAGTCCTCCACTCGTCTCTGAGCTGCTGCTTTGGCAATCTCATCAGCTTCGCTGGTTTGTTCTCTTGGGACTTGAACGATCTTCCATCCCGCAGGCATCATTTTGTGAGCGATGTCTACATATGGGATCAGTGCGTCTTTTTTTACTTTGAAATTGCCCTGCACCTGGTTGACAACTAATTGTGAATCACTGTAAATAGTCAGGTGATCCATCCCGATCTCTTTGGCCAACCTTAAACCGTTAAGCAACGCTTCATATTCGGCTCCATTATTAGAGATAGGAAACTCTAGCCGTACTGCATATTTGAAAACTAGCTGATGGGGCCCTTTGATGACAATGCCAGCTCCTGACCCCTCCGTACATTCTGCTCCGTCTACCCACATTTGCCATTTTTTTGCAGGAATTGCCTGGGATTCCTCTACCGGAGTGAGCTCAGCAATAAAATCTGCCAGGACCTGAGCTTTGAGAGATTTCCGAGGCTCATACTTGACACCGTAAGTACCGATCTTTACTGCCCACTCGGCAATCCGTCCGGATGTTTCTGGCTTCTGAAGTATCTTACGAAGAGGGAGATCAGTCCTAACGATGATGGTATGTGCTTCAAAGTAATGGCGGAGCTTCTGCGTTGACATATATAAAGCTAAAGCATGCTTTTCCAACTTTGGATACCGGAGTTCAGCATCATGCAACACTCGGCTGACATAATAAATAGGGAATTGCTCTCCCTCCTCCTCCTTGATCAGTACTGATGCGACTGTATCTTCCGTTGTAGCCAAATAGATAA
>CATIWJ010098265.1:0-22431 GCA_949640765.1 Croton laevigatus
GTCAGTAATTGGTATAACTTACAATGAGAAGCCGCAACGAATATCCGAATAACCCAGGCTATCAACATCCAAAACAGAAATGGAAGAATGCAAAGTCCGAATGTCAGCGGAATTAAAGATAGAAAGGTGGTGACGCATGCATACTGGTATTTCTGCTTAATCTGTTATGACCACTCTCAATCGCACAAAACATATTGTCCCCTATACGCATCATATATTGTGTAAATTTGCCATTCATCCAATCGCAAGGAGGAGATACAGTTTTTAAGCCTTTTAATTCCTTCGGAGGATGCAAGTGTATAACATCTTCATCCATTTCCAAACCAAATGCAAACACAGATCTACCACATCAACATACTCGGCTTTTCCTCGAAAAGGAAGATATCCATCAGCATTATCGCCGCTGTCCTTTAATTCAGACTTCCATTCATATTTGGCTATGTTATAAGCATAAAAATCACACTCGTCATTGGACAAAGAGATCAAAATATAATCACCAACAATTGCATAGCCAGAGAACCATGCATAAGACGTTGAAGAAAGGTATGGAGGGTTTTGTAATGCTTTCAATCTACAATAGACTGGGTCAAAGCTCTCAAATCTGGCTTTGAAATAGACTCAGGTGTCTCTGAAGGAGAAGACAAAGCATACGCTTTCAGACCATCACGTATAAAGATTAACTCATGCTTCAGTGCAACTAAGCTAGTCTCCCCAAACCTCCAAGCATTTGATCTCATATTAGAAGCAGATTAACCTGTAATTGTGCTCACAGTCAGCAAGCCTTCCACAACCACAGGTTTGCCCCTGAAAACATAAAAATAATCTTCCAATATGGCAGAAGTATTGATTGCACTTACCCCATGAAACCATTCGGATACCCCTTCAAACCATTCCCATACCGTCCCAGAAAGAGAAGGAATTATGCAACCACCAACAACATTGACATTTTTCAAATTATACAAAGAACACCGACCTAAAGCAGGGCGTGAAAACACAGAAATAAACACGTTACCCAGTGATAAATTAGGATCCCTTCACATCTCAATCAACTCCTTATCAATATTCATGTCAACTATTACAGAGGGATAAGTTCTGGGCCATGCTCAAACTTCCATTTCATATGACCTGAAAAGTAAGTAACGATGGGATCCTTTGAATTTTCTAGCTCAACTTTCTGTCTTGCAAATAGCATTGGTGCATACCTATGAACTTCATGACTTGCAGACCTGATATATCTTTGACAGAAATGGGAACTCTGGTCTTTGGATGTATGCCTCAAAATTAGGAGACGGGCTACTAGGGGTAGGTTGGTCGCCCTGTATACGACAATTGGATCTTAAAAAAAAAAAAAAGTGCTTAAAATACTCTGCTCAACAAAATAGAAATATAGCATCAATATGAAAATAATAATTGCACGACTAAACACACTCAATATGATAGACAGCTAAAAAGCATGTCCTAGATTTACAAAATATAACTTAATTATATTTTTCAAATTTTAATCATTATAATCTCTTTGAATCAATTCCAATTCGTACTTAAACTTTTCTGTCTGCGTTCAAATGTTAATCATTTCACACTAATTATTTCTGGAATTATATAAAATACAGCATTCAAGAAAACATGAAAGGAAATGAAAGGTGATATAGTGCTAGAACTTACAGGAAGAAACAATGCAAAATCGCAGCACAAGGGTCACAGATATTGATTTCAACCAGACGAACTGTGGAATCCAGCATCTCAATGACTCCACCTTTCAACATAAAGAGATTGATGTAAACAGGCTGAAAAAGAGTTTCGTCAGGTAATTATTTTGCTGTTTCAACCAAACAAAACATTTTATTTCCCGAATACTTTTCTCCCATGTACAAGATACACCTTGAAGAATAATCAGGAAAACCAAAAGGAGCTCGACGAAAAGCAGGAGCATCTGAAAAATCTATAATTTCTGGAAAATCTGGAGCTCATGATCAATGGAGTAGAACTGGTGCTTCCAAATAAATGTCATTATTCCAACCCACCATCACTCTGTAGGTAATGATGGAACGCACAAGGTAACTATAAATTACACTATCTACAAACTCAGCCCTCCCACACAACGGATGAATATGACCATCTGTGGAGTTAAAGTAGCAGAGGCTATATGGATCATATTCGTTCAGTCCTTGGGATGGTTTGGACTCTGCCTCCACAAGCTTCCATTCATCATTGCGCGTAAAAATAATAAGAAATTTTCATTCCTTCCATCTTGCGGATTCCATAACAAAACAATATAATCTTAAACTGCTTAATTACCACATAACCACTGATAAATGATGGACGAGGAGAAAACTGAAAAGGAGGTGATCTCCTGGATTCTCAAGTGCTTGCTTTGTCATTGAAAAAAAAGAGGAATGGATGGACCAGTAGTAAGGAAAATAGTTCGTCATCACAACCAATTAGTATGGGAACCTTACTATCTTTTTGTGTATCCAAAATTATAGGCCTAGACTTTAAGGTCTCAACATTTGAAATCAACATTTCTTGATGGTTACCCAATTTGCAACCGCAAACAACTCAGAGCCCAAATTTGCACACTCACGGGACTTGACAAATTCTAGACCATCTCCCTTCGAAAATATCTCCATCACTTGGGAATATTATCCCAATTATCCCCAATCACTGACCCATGTTCTGAAAGTTCAATTTCATGAAGAAAATATTGATTTTTAAACTCATGAGTTTTGGTGCTTACAAACAACCAATAAATAGAGAATGGAAGAGAGGAAGGATAATATATCTGCCTCGGATTAGCTTTGAGGTGTCCGCCACCGGAAAATAGGAAAAGAAGGGGTCCTTTTCCGGAATGGAAAAGGATAACGACCAAGCTTGTGAAAGTCAGGAGTCGAGGTAGAATCGGAGTAAACTTACAATGCAAAATCGACTCCTAATTCGTATATTCTGAACATCAATTTCAGTACATATGGAACAGAAAGCTGCATGTATAAATAACGATAAAAAGGACACAGAAACATAACTCACATTATGTTTTCCATTTTTTTAAACTATCTTCTGCACTTGAAGGAACAGAATCGAGCTCCATCTCCAAGGCTCACCGCTCGGCAACTCAAGTGTGTCACCGAGCTGGTTCGAAATACGGCGGAAGGTGAGAGGTGGAGAGCTGGTTTCTTTTTAGTCCTCTAAATACAGCGGAAATCGAATGCAACACAAGAAACGGGAGGAGGAGTAGAAATCGACTGGGAATCAGGGCTTAAAATATGAAAACGGTAATTTCTTTTTGGTCCTCTAAATTTTGGTTTATCTACTTTTAATTCATTCTATTTTCCTTTTTTCTATAATTAAAATTTAGATATTGAGATTTGAATTAATACTATAATCTCCAAGTCTTTAAATTTTTAATGTATTTTTAATTTTTAATAATAATAATAATAATAATAATTCAAAAACCAATTTAAAATTACTTTTCAATTACTTGAACAGGCTTATAATTTAATAAAAATATTCTAATCAAATTAACCACTAATATCTCAACTTATTTTATATTTTTATTCACTGCTAGTTATAGAAGAATTATAAGCTATAGAAGCATTATAAGCAATATGGTCATTTTGTATATACTAAAAATTTGGAAATTGAATTTGGTGTTCTTAATGTCTGACTGAAATTTTGGCCGGACTAAGATTCTATCAGTTCATTTTAGAGTATATCAGTATTCATAAAATTTTGTAGAGTCAAATTATGATGTTACTTTTGTTAAATTATGAATCAACATAAAATTTTGAGAATTTATTTATATATTAATAGAGTTACCAATTGAAGTTTTTCGACACTCAGACTGTTGATCAATAACCAACCTTTTTTTTGTCGAAGGAAACTTATATTATACAACGAAACATTCCTAATGATCTGAAGCCAAATTCTATAAAAGGGGAGTCTTAAACAAAGAGTTATACTAAAATTACAGACCATAGCAACCTTAAGACAAGATAAAACACTATGACAAACCTTACATAATCGAAAGAGAGTCTAAATTGACGATTTCCCTTTCTCTCACTACCATATGTTTTTTTGCCTTCTCTCTTGATTGTCTGTGGTGTTTAGGGTTTGTCGTCGGTGGTTTTATCGGTGGTACCGCCCCTGTAGCTAGTTTTTCTTTATTTGTTGGTTGCTTTTATGGTTTTTGTTGTAGGTTTTCTTGTTCTTTGTTGGATTTTTAGT
The DNA here is from genome assembly GCA_949640765.1 of Croton laevigatus. Taxonomy (NCBI): domain Eukaryota; kingdom Viridiplantae; phylum Streptophyta; class Magnoliopsida; order Malpighiales; family Euphorbiaceae; genus Croton; species Croton laevigatus. Next base: position 4,219 of record CATIWJ010098265.1, read on the forward strand.
TTCTTTTGTCGGCTGCCGATAAGGCTTTTGCGGTTTTTATCCCCTTTGTGTTCGGATTTAGCCTAGCTTCAAGTAGAGACAGAGCCATCCTTTGCTTTTCCCACTGCGATAACAGCAGAGACCAGATGGCAGCGGAGGTGGAGTCGACAAAGGTGTGGGCGGCAGCGGCTGGGCGGCAATCTTCTTCTTTGTCTCGTCCCCTTTCTATTTTCTCGCTAAAAGAATAAATGAAGCCGAGAAAGAAGGCTTTTGTTAATGTTGTATTGATTTTTTTTTCTGTTTAAATCAAAGTGACAGGCTTTTGTTAATGTTGTATTGATTTTTTTTTTTTTCTGTTTAAATCAAAGCGACATCGTTTTGATATTGAAAAAAAAAAATTAAATCAAAACAAAGTCGATTTGATTGGTTTAAAAAAAAATGAAAAATTAAATCATATGCATTGTTTTATGTCTTCTTTCCTCCCTTCTTTCTCCCTCCATTTTCCCCACTATTGCACCGGCCCTCGATAGTTCCTCTGTGTTTTCCGGTGACCTTCATTTTTTCCCAAAAAATCATAGGGCCCAACGCCCCCATAGCCTCAACATAGCTCTCCGTCCCTCGCTCCAAGGCTATTTCCACATATCTTCATGGGTTTCATCTTCTTTTATCTTTTGAGCTTTTTCATTGGTCGGAAGGAGCAAATATGGTACCGGTGGTGGAGTTTCTTGTAGGACTTAAGAAAGACCAATTAGCATCGAAGAGTCGCTCAGAAGAGGATTCGACATGTTTGCTCCTTCAACTTCGTCCGAAATATCGTTATTAGTGTCAGATTTCTTATAAAAGTTTTCAGTGATGGATTTCTTGTATAAGAATTGTATTATGACGTTGTACTCCTTCTAAATCAATAAAATATTATTCTCAAAAAAATATACACTTTATGTAGCCAAAATACAAACAAAACGAAAGATCTGAAAACATGAATCACACCAAACAACATAGGCATAAAGAGTTGCAGCAATCCTAGCATTCATCGGAAAGCCACTTTTACCCAACTACCGAATACCCTTTTTCGTTGCCTATAATACCATTGAACACAAACCCTAGAAACAGCCAATTATCGTATCATTAACTTTATAGTCGATCATTTATAAGCTATTTATAAAATAGTTCAAGTGCACATGTCAACTGTTTATTAGCAGCTTATCAAACATTTATTTTGGTATATGATTCACAACTTATTTTTAAACAATTTATATTTTATATGCAAATTATAATCAATAAACCAACCAATGAGCATCAACGTTTGGTTAACACTTCCCTTATAGATTTGAGGAGGGAAAAAAAATGGAACCTACAAATTTGGATTCAAACAAATGATAGATTTATCTATCTACAGTATATTTAAATGTGAGAAAAAAAATCTTGTTATAATTGGATGACAAACTCAAAGATTAGTAATTTCATAATATTCCTATTGCATTTCGATTTTTTTTTTTCTTGTCAACTTCTATAGAGATAACATATTTACCCTCTAATGTGAATTGCCTTCTCCATATGGTAGATTATTCACGGCAAAAAGCTCGATAAGATTTACAACTTGGCGGAGATAAGTTGAGTTCTTTGTATGTGAGGGTAAGTATATTCACAGGATATTTCTCTTCTCTTATTATACTTGTCTGTTATTGTAGGCCAGGAAAAGATTCATTGCATGTTAATTTAATGGGGGCCTTGTAAGTCACTTTTTTTTAAAAAAAAATTTCTAGAATTTTTGTTGAGTTACTGTTATTATCACTATTTGGGCATGAGTTCAAGCTCCTGAAGGTTATGATGTATTGTTGCTTTATGTTCTGATGAATTTCAGATCAACAGCACAGTCTGTTTATTTCATGCAACTCTCCATGCCCAAAGTCGTAAAGGGTGATGGGAAGAATGTTGTTACAGATGTTTGGAATGTTCTTGACAAGATTAAGGAATTCTCTGAAATGAATTCTCACAATGGTGATTTTCAAAAAATTAACTAATGGTCAAAAGAGTAGACACATTCAACTCACGTTAAAAAATTGCTAATACAAGAAAAGGAAGGGCAATAGATGGTCTGTAAGGTAAAGAGTGTATGATCTGGCAATGAGTATCTGTGAAAATAGAAGTGGGACACAATCGGACAAGTAGGTATGATACCGATAATAATATAGCATTAGAGAGAAAGAATCTCTCAATGTTACTAAATTGATTTTCTCGTGGGGACAACTAATGCAATTCCGATGAGATTGAGAGCACTATCGTATATACCGATGAGATTGAAAGCATTATCGTATCTCCTCCAAAAGAGACATTGAATTGGGGTGTCCAATACCTAAAGAATCTCTCCATTACTAAAGCATTATTTGGTTCGGAGATAAGTTAGAGGGAAAGTTAAAATTCCATATAAGTACCTTACTTCCATAAAAGTTGAAAATGTTAGGTTAGAGAAAAAGTTAATAGGGGAATTAGGAGTTAGTGGTTGGAGGAGAAGTTGTTCATCCCATTATATATTTGCATGAAAATAGGTTTTCAACCAAACAATACCTAAATTTATTTTCTTGTGGAGACTAACTCTCGCATATTCAAAATTCACAAATGAGCTTGGCTCATTAAATTACTTAACAACCTCGTAAGTTATACCAATTATTTACTTAGTTGGATGCTCAAGTTATGCACATTTTGCCAAAGTAAATCAAATACAATCCACATTTAAATGAAGATAGATATATTAGCTCAATCATAAATCTCATATTTAAACAAAGTTATTCACATTATCAAAATTCCCAAAGATGCAATTCCTCAAAGCCTCATGGGTATGATTCTACGGTTACTAGAATTAATAAAAGGGGAGAAAATTTCTTTCTTTTCAAGGATAATAAATTAAGCTGTTTACTATAGTAAAGAGAAATTAACCCCCAACCAAAGTAAAAAATTATGCTATCCTCTGCAGTCAAAACTTTGCAGTGGAGCCTGCTGTCTCTTCAGTTATAAATCACAACTCATCATGAAACTCAGCTTCTTCCTTCACTTCAGCTTCCTCCTTCACTTCTTCAGCCGTGCCCGAGTCTGTTGTGGACGATTTGTCGCTGTCAGCATTCTCCTCAGAACTGGTTGAATTCCCACTGCTTCCCTCACTATCATTTTTCTTTGCTTTCTCTATTTTAGGTTTTGGCTTCGGAATTTTGCTAATAGCTCCAACCTTAAAAGAAAAACACCAAAAACCATTACAAAAAATTGTTTTTCTGATACAAGAACTATTGATATATATTAGGTAAGTCATTGGATGTATAGTCCAAACAAAACGCATTAATGGTAAAATATATGTCCCCCTATCTATTTATATAATTAATTGTTACCTCCTTATGTTTTGTAGCACTGATTATTTTTATGTCTTTAACTTATGGCTCCCCTAAACACCAAAGTCCTCCCATCCAACAAATATCATTTTTCAATTAGCTTTTTCCAAACCAATTATTTTACCAATTATATTTTATTGTCAAAAATATTAAAATAAAAACTTGATAAAAAAATATTTCAATATCATACTAGGAAAAGAAAAAGATGAGGAAAAATAATTTTTAACAAAAAAGAAAAGTCTTTATCAAAGGTAAAATAGTCCTCTTTGAAAATTTTAATGATGAAATTAAAGAAAAGCAGATGGACGGATTCAAGTATTTAACGGAAGCATAAGTTAAGAGATCCAAAAATAAATAGGTATCGTAGGAATGCAAGTATTAATTAGGGAAAACATAAGAACCTAAGCATATTTATCCCTTTAAATAAATATTACGTGCTAAAGGAAATAGGAGAAAAGAGTTGATACCTTATCTTGAAGATTAAACAATTTTTCATACACTTCTTCAGATGTAAATATAGGTTTGCTAAATGCAGAAGTCCTGTCAAAAAAGATAAATGTAGGAAAGGAACAACTTATTAATCAACTAACACCAGGATCTATAGCTATATATGTTGTTTCTAAACAGAGTATGAAAATAAAGAATGAAGAGAAATTCATTGAATATATGCATAAATTCTCTATTGTTTAAGTCTTAAAATATACCATAGACAGACTTCTTTGAAACCAATAATTGTAGGACTCCACATGAAGAGGCTACCTCTGGAAGGGCAAGAGGTCCTCTCCTAGACCAAGATAGAGGTCGCCCTTACTGGGACCAAGGGAGAGGTCGCCTCTTTACTAGGTTAGTAATGAGGTTGCCCTAGCTAGTACCAGAAGGGCAGGATGTTGTCTTGGATGGAGGTTGCTCGTGCGACCTCAACTCCAAGTTGAGCAACTGAACCCCGAGAATCATGGAGCCTCTTGGGCCCTGAGGGAAGTGGGATTTTCGGGACCTCAATGCCACAATTCCCTATATAAGGCATTCAACGAATGCTTGTAGACCTCAATCGCTTTTCTAGACTTTCATTAATATCTAGGTTTCCTTGTTAGAGCCATGTTTTCTCCACTACAGTTAAATAATTGAGTAAGAATTAGAAGTAAAACTAAAATATTATTTCACTTTTGAAGATGTATCACTGTGACGTTAATAAAGATCTAATTACCAATCCCCTAATAACATATTAAATGCAGTCCTTTTCAGCAAAATTAGATGTGAAGGCATATCCTTTATTCCTAAAGGTCTGAAACCAAGGACAGACGCATGTAAGCTTGAAAAATAAAATTAAAATCACTGGGCTGAATAGTTGCTGACTAAGGCCAATAACAAAAACAAAGAGCAATGGGAAGTGGAAGCATCTTACTTCTTCTGTTCAGCACCCTTATCATCAAGCCAACTCTTTAACTTGTCAGCATCACTTAAAACCTGCAAATGCAAATATTAAAAATTTTGAGATGCAACATAATAAGACAATACTCAATGGTTGACAGTTTAAGGACAGTATCATAAAGAAACATTGGTAGCCAAAAAGTGAAAAGCACCTCATCTATTTTGTTCTTCGGAAGCCAAGGCTTGTTCTTTTCCCAGCCTTGAACAATCTGCAGGGAAGTTAAAAAAAAAAAGGGCGGTCAATCATCTTTTTAAAACCCAACGACAGACACGTAGAGAAAAACAAGTCACAATAAAATTATGTATGCTTCTATCCCATAAGAACTATAAGAGTTATTGGAACTTATTTACAACAAAAGGCAATAGACCAACTAGTCAACAATAGATTTGCAGAGAATTTGCCCAAGGGAAAAACCAATAGCAGCAAATCATATTTCAAATGTGGAAATTTAGCAAGCACTATACACTCAAAATCCAAATAGAAAAATCAATTTAAGCATTACATGCATACTTAGTTATGTCCTTTGTTCTGATCATTTAAATTTGTTCTCAATGGTTATAGATATGTACTTTTTAAATCATTTGTGTGAGTGGTAGTTTCATTTGTCAAAACGTATTCCTATTTTCATATTTTTCAGCAAACCAATCCAGCAATAACAAAATATTAATGTGTTAGTTTACTATCCTGAAGGAATTTTGTTTGGTAGATCAAAGATGATGCACTCAATCTATTTCGGTTTTAAATGCTAGAACCAAATATATAATGCAAAGTAATAATTTTATGAGCACAAAACATCAAAATTGACTTTAAAAGTGAAGCTGATTTTTCAGAGCAGGCAGTATAATTGGGCTTGGAGAATAGGGATGTAAAAAGGCCAAATGATTCGCAAGCTATTTCAGAGTTGACTCGACAAAAATTCATTCAAAATCTAAAAAACTAAACAAGCCAACCTTGAAGCTAGTTCAATAAACAAGCTGAACTCATTAACTCGCAAGCCAGCTCGTGAGCTGTCTCATATAAATAGGCTCACAAGCTTGATCACAGTCAGATTGCAAACTAATTTATATTCCCCCTCCACCCTCCTCCCCCAGCCAACAACCTTCATTTAAACAACCCTAACCATGAATGCTTGGTAACCCTAAAATCTCACCATGTTCAATCAATCTAAACCCTCAGCAACAGCAGCCCACATGTCTCTCTCTCTCTCTCTCTCCGTTTTTCATTTTATCAGTGCTTTGGTTCACCACCTGCAATTGCATTCTATTAGTGCTTTGCTTCACCGCCTGACAATTGCTTTGCTTCATCAATCTTACAGCTACAATCTTAGTCTAGACTGATAGCACCACAATTCCAGGCTCTAAGCCTGGCCCTACATAGTATATTCATAAAACAAGATAGGGATAAGCAAGAGAAATAGCATCTACAGCTCATCAAATTATTTTTAGAAAGAATATATACATATATATAGGTACTTTAGAAGAGTAGGGGTATCTCTTATGTAAAAGGGTTGGTAGAAGAGTATTCAGAGGAGGGGCTTGTCCTGGGGAGGTTGCTTGCAGCCTTGTTTTCTTGTTTAGTCCATTATTGGAGTTTCTGAGTATTAGCCAACTATCTTCATTAAAACAATGTATTCTCTGGTTCTGAAATCAATATAAAATACATATATTTCCTTACCCATTCTCTATCATTTGTTCTAATCTATTCTTGATATTAATCTTTATTTTCACTATTAAAACAAATTGGTCCGGCCTGCCAGATTTGAACCAGCGACCTAAGGATAATAAAATTTCAACAGTTTTTAACCATCGTAAAAAGAATTTACCACTAAAGATAATAAATTGAAACGACATATAGGATATCGTGAAATCTCAACAATTAGGGCTAGAAAAAGGTTGATTTAGATTGGAAAAACAGTAGGCTTCATGAAGAAAACCATATAGTATACCACAATTTTAAATTCTGAACTGTTACTCTAAACTAAAACTCAATTCCACAAGCTCATTGCCACCTATTAGAGAGTAAAAATAAACCAGTCCAAATTCCTAATTAGTATAATTTACTTAACAGGAACTGAAAACTAAAATAGAACTTGCTAAATAATTACAGACACTTTACAGGGAGCATAAGGGAATATGGAAAACTAAAAAAATTCTGAAACTAGATTCTCCTGTATCAATTTTATTTGGAAATTTTATGCTAAAAGATTAATCCCTATTCTATTAGTGTTTAGAATTGAAAATGTTTCCACAATATTTGACACTTTCTTATTTGAGTAATAATAGGATTAATCCCTATTCATAATAGGAAATTTTATGCTAAAAGATTAATCACTATTCTATCTTAACTGTTTTCTTTTATTTCCCCAGTTTATTCCTATGAAGTTCAAGGGGGTGATTTGCAGTGGATGAAGTACTCTGCTCAGATACAACAATGCAAGCTTGTGAGTAATGTTAAATTTTTCATTTCATTTATATTTGAGTGTTGAATTGATTTTGAAATAGAAGAGGATCAAAAGTTATGGCTATTTATTTTCTATAATGTTTGAATGTTTAATTTCTAAATATAATTCTTCAATCAAGCTCAAGCCTTTCATCACAAGATCAATCTCAACACAAGCTCATTATAGAGCTGAATTTGAGCTCATTATCAAGCCAAGCTCGAGCTTGATACTAAGCCACGATGACCAAGCTTGTTATCATTACCATGCTACAAATGAGAAGTTCCAACGATACTCGACCTTGAGCGAAAAACCTCATCGAGCCAAGCTCGAGTCTAGTAGTATTGGATTCAACTCGACTAGACTCATTTACAGTTATATTGGAGAAACACACAATTAGAATCAATAAAATGACCAAAAAACAAAATCATGCATCATCTTGGATTTGTGTTAAATTTTTTGTTAAAATACGTTAGCATACTGCTCTCGATTACTGAGAACACAAACACAATGTGAGCCCTACAAAGGCTAAGTTCCACCCCAACAACTTGTAATTATTTGAACTTAGGTTACCTGTTGCAGCTCTCCAAGGTATCTTAAAGCAAGTTCAACAGCTGCTGGTCTAGCAGTAAGCTCTTTATGCCTGCACCATGGTATTTGTCAGTTAACAACAGTAACGAAAACAAATCAGTCATTGAATCAGCAAGAATAATGCAGAATCAGTATGGATCAGCTTCTACTTGTGAAATATTTTCAATAAATAATCCAAATCAACAATAAACAAAAATTTAATGAGATGCAAGTTCAAAAACAGATCAATAAATGACATCAAGTAATAAAATATAAATTAGCAATTTCTAAATAAACAACCTATTTGCATGTACTCTACTGTATGTGATCCACTGGTGAATAACACACAGAAAAATGGAAGATAAGGTAATTGTATGCTTAGGCAGACCAGTTGATTTGAAATGTGAACTGGGCCAATTGGGCTTGGTGCAGTTCAATCTACTCCAATATTTCAGGAACCAAGCTGAACTGATCAAGCCCTTAATTCAGTTAAAAATCACTTCGAAAGCAGCATTTGCGCGTACTTTGGCCAGTCTTTGACTCTGAATTGAACCAAAAAACAATCATTTTGAACAAACCGGTCAGCTTCAATTTTGGAAAATAGAGAATGAACTGGTTTAGTTCAGTTTGGTTAATCAGTGTAACTGAAACCCAATCTCTTTTCAGCCATTGCCGTGCAAAAATAGCCACAATGAAACAGGATATGCAACAAACAGCTCCTAGCTAGATCAGTTGCTGGAACACTATATACCTAAGCTTAGGATGTGACACTAGTAACTGGTAAGAAAAAAAAATGCATATTCTAACGGAGGTTTTGTTTGGGCCTTATTGAAACTAAGCCATACCTGAAAAATATAGGTTCACCAATAGTTTTTAATGAATCTAGGTGTTTCTGAAACTCCGTAGCAGAAGCATCTTCACCATCAGTATACAACCATTCTTGGACCTGAAAAAAAAAAAAAAAAATCCAAGATGTTTGTTCAGCAAATATAGGTCAAATGGAAAAAGCACAGACCATTTTTGAAATCTCGAATGCTAAAAGTTTTCGAAGGATAATGTTATTACATAAAATAAATAGGCCAGAGTAACTATTGAGAGTCAAAAAATGCAAATTAAATATATATTATGTACTGTAAATAAAAAACCTCTTAAAGGTAACACTGCTGAAAGAATAAAAACATAATTTCACCTCAAACCTAGCAAGTTTCCCAATTTCACATGAAATTAACTTTACCTTTGGATCAAATTTGCAAACTAATACCAAATTGTACAGCACTTTTAAAATTCAAATGACATTGAAAGAAATATTGAGAAATGCCTCAATGATTAGATATAACCCATCAGGCTGCACACATAAAACACACCATTTTTGTTATCCCAACCCCGCTCTTAACCAAACACTAAGTATCCAGTCACCATCCCATCTCCAACAACCACAAAGACAGCAACTTTAAACAAACAAAATGACAAAGATGGAGACGTTAAACCAGGTAAAATAGCCTCAATGAACAAAAACAATGGAAAAATCATAAATGTTGACTGGACAAATTTAGTTTTTTTCTCTCTCTAATCTTCTCCCACTCTCTCTTTTTCATGTTCCTTCTTCTAATTGGACTAATACAGAAAAATTTATTTTGTTTTCATACAAATTTCGTGAATTGGAGCAATTGGGCATAAACTTATGAATCGGGTTGAAATTGACACATTCATTTTTGCAGTCAAATTGAATAACACACCAAAGATTAAAGTGAAATCACAGTTTCCCTCTTTTGAATTGATTACTATTATTATAAAGACAAAAAGCATCCTTATAATAAAAGAATTCAAAGAGAAGCACAAATCCTTGTATAAAGTACATCTTAATCTCCAATACTAATATGTACTCATCATTTGCTTTAAAACACCATTAAAATATTCTCTTTTTTCAAAAATAAAACTTTTATCAGCAAAAATTAATTTATTTTTTTTTTTGCTTTGAGACAAGGTATCTAAATTTAATATAAATCTTTAATTATTAAATAAAAGCATATGAAAAGTTACTATATATTAAATATCATTAATTTAAAAAATAATAAAAAAAAGTAATATGTTATGTATGTTTTGGGCTATTGTTATTTTTCCATGTCAAACATCAATCCGTAACTTCTATATGTTTATTTATAGATATGACTGCTTCTCTGAAAAAAATGGCGCACCAAAAAAGTAATATTCTAACAGTTCTATATTATATATAATATATGTACACATACACACATCATCCATGGTGAACAATCACCTTTTTTTTTTTTTTATGAATTTTGCTACTAATACAAGACTAATTGTAAAATTATCAAATATTTAAAAGATACTACTTTTTTAAATTTCCTTTATACATGTAACCAAACTAATTATTTTATACATTAAAATCACCACACACAAAATTGACACCAATAGCAAAAATGATAACAAAAAGACTGGAAATAAGAATTATAAACAAAAGTGGAGAGAAGGAAGAGAAATTTAGAGGCTAACCTCATCAAGCTTTTCAATGAATGATTTGCGTTCTTCATTGCTACATATTTTTTCGAATTCAGATGTTTCAAGCTGACATATCCAAAAGCACAAATTCAACAAAGCATAAAACTAAAGGAAACATAAATCTAGTTAACATTAATAATGTTAAACACTACAAATTCAAAAAAAGAAAACGAAAACGAAAACATCATTTAATTTAGTATAGCAAGATGAATATAGATATTTAAAGCTACTTTATGCTACATCACACATAAAATTGGCAGCATAGAAATAATATGGGTAAAACCTTCACATGAAAAATGAAGAAAGAAACATGAAGTAAATCCTAAATAAACAAAACTATATTAAAACCAGTAGAGACTTTATTTTTTCAATAGTCAGGACATAGTATTGACTTATGCATTCATACCTTTTCTTTAGTAGAATATATATATGATTCTAAGTTATTTTTCAGTTCAGCAGTCCTCCTCCTCTCAGCATCCTTTTTGTCCAAGACTTCTAATTTTCTTATAGCCTCATCAAGAGCTTCTCCTGAAAAAGGCATTCCAGGTCCTGATGTCTTCTCCAAAACCTTGAAAAAAAAACAATAAAAACAATCAGGAAAATTCTACCATGTACTGTATAGAAAATCTGCAAGTCATTAGCTTATTGCACCTTCAGTGCAACCCTGAAAGTCTTCTTTTTTAGCTTTCTTTCAGTACCCAGATCGACAGCACTTGGCTCTTCAACATTAGAGCTGGTTGCATTGCCAATGCCACCATCAGATTGCATAGTTTCACTGATTTCCTCTGAAGCATTTTTGGCCCCAGTTTCTCCTGTAATGTTTGAAGAGGTAACAGTCACATTTTCAGCAGTCAGGTTCTTTTTAGGAACTTCCACCCACTCCGATATTTCAATAGTAGCATCTGCACGATCCAGAGATAGAATTCCACTTCGACTGAGGGAGAAGTGCAGATTTGCCTTGATGGGGGAGGACAGATTTCGGGAAGAATATCTAAGACAACATAAGAATTAAATATGAGAAAACTATCTCACAAGCTTTTGCATGGAAAGAATTATCAAAATACTCAAAATCGTAAAAGCGTAGTGGACATCTACAAGTTTTAGAGGATCGTTATTCTTACTTCTCACTTGCATCTGCCAGACCAGTAACAGCATACTTAGCAAAAATTGGAGAGACAGTGCCAGGAGGTAAAAGATCTTCTGTCTCATAAGAAAGAGAAACATCAAAATCTTTGTCATGGATGATTGATCTAAACATCTGCAATTAGAAAAAGTACAAAATCAGAAAAATAAAAAGAAAGCAAAATAGATCATGTTGAAAATATTAGATGGTTTCTTTTCCCCCTTATTCTCAAGCACACGGATTCTATTTCCCTTATCCCATTCAAACACAAAACAAACTTTTTTCCCTGTAATTTACCTTACTAGGAAGCTTTTTCATTCTTGGCACAAGTAACTGCCTTGTGCTTTCGTCTTTCAGAAGATCAGGTCCATCTAGCTCAACTACGAATCCATAAGGAGAACCATCAACTATTCCAAGCTTGCGATTCAATTTGATCCCATCACTTAGATTTGCTGCATGGAGTGCTGATCCTAGAATTATAGCCTCATCAGCATCCAGATGCTTGTCTAGTTCATTTTTCCCCAAAAATTCCTGGAGCTTAGCCTGTTTAGGATAGTGGGAAAAAAAAAAGTGACACTCTCCCTTTAAGAACTGAGGAAAATCAATAATGCAGCTCAAATCATTTTTGCAGGATAATGTTCTGAATCAGTACTTATGAGTCTAACGTGCATGTCAAGCAATCAAAATCAGAGTTGAAAATCCAGTCCAACTATACATAATGCACAAAATTACCGTTTACCTGTAAATTAAGAATCACAAGCATAATGCCAAAAGTCCTGTTTGAAACCTGTTATATTTCTGACTATAAAAAATGTGAAACCTCACCTATGTTTTGTATTGACAAGGCTGCTATTAGCATTGCCCAGAATCCAGATCGACATTATAGAACACAGCACATAGTAATGAACAGACACTTCATAAAGAGAATCTCATCAAAGGCGTTCTAAATCTAATTCATGTCACTTAGAATAATAAGTTGGCTGATATCTTCAATAAAGGACTCAATAGCAATTTTACGTAACTAACTGTTTAAGTTGGACCCGTGTACTATCTATGCACGAACTTGAGGGGAAGTATTGACTTATGTACATAGATATTAGCTTAGAGTTATTTGTCATTATTTGTCTTAGCACTATGAATATAAGGAAGCTTGTAACACTCCATCTGACACAAGGGAGTGAAAAGCTTTTCTCTTCCAGACAAAACAACCTAAGATAATGTGGATTTCAAAAGAGCTACCTCAAAGGCACACATCTGCAATTTACACATGATACCCAATTTTCTTGCATCCATTTTCAGAAATAAAAACCGCTCAAAGGGTGGGTGAAGTTTGTGGGGGAAAAAAGTAAATATGCAATGCAAATATAAAATATTTTCTGAGACACTTGACAACTGTAATATTTACATTACTCCAAAAAAAAAAAAAAAGAATCCATAAAAAAAATGCTTATGATTTCGATCAGATAAGATGGTCATTTGAGTATGTGTGTGTATACAGAGAGAGAGGGAGGAGAGTGAGAAAAAGAGGAGAGAGAGAATCCATCAACTGGAAGAGGGAACTTAGGCAAATTGAGTTCAATTAGGCTATAGGTTAGTCTAAGTGATTCTATAATCCAAACAATGTAAAGACAGATCCTAGAAGCCACCAAGATCTGGTATTACCAATTACAGATTGAGTTGTGAGCCAAGCTTGTGAAAGATATCCCAAGCAGCCCTAGTTTCAATATGTTGCAACATAATATAACCTTGTAGGCATTCATGGACATACTTTTGCATTAATCACATGGTCAACCATTTGTTTGTCCATGCTAAATAAATGATCCTCACAAAATATCTCTAGCTAATTGAAAATCAATTCTATAACGAATATAAGCCAAGAATAAACTTCCAACATACATTGACATTTGTTAATTTATGCAATGAGAGAGAGAACAAATAAAGATAAAGACTAAATTCCAACATATGAAGTCAGTTGCTAATTTAACTTTAACTGGTGATATGAAATCTAATAAGTTTACTTGAATGATACACCGATACAGAAGTACCAACCAACCTGCAATTTTGGCACTCTGGTAGTACCACCTATAAGCTCAACTGCATGTATTTCATCCACCTGCACCCCTGAATGCTTCAGCACTTCACGGAGAGGAATAAGAGATCTATCCCACAGATCTTCACACAACTCCTCAAACTTATCGCGTGTTATTGTACTCCTGTCAAACAATCAAATAAATACATTCAGGTCAACATTTCTAGTCACAGTAATTCTATACCTCGATGAACTCCTACTTGGGCAATAAAAAATCAATTGAAAACCCAATAAACAGCCAAATCTGGATAGATAAATAAGAGCAGATGGACATAAATAAAGCAGAAGGAATGGATCCTAATGGCCTTATTGCTGGTAGACTTCTATATTTTTCAATTGTCAGAAGGAGAAAAAAACAAGTCATGCCAATTCCATTTGTTTGTATAGAAGAAAAACAAGAAGCTTATTATAATCATCACAAGGAGAAACCATAAATCATGCCCAATTCTATTTGGGTGTATAGAAAAAAACAAGAATCTTATCATGATCCATATCTATGATTGACAGAAAATATGTAAAATTGGAAAAAAAAAACTTAATTCACTTTTTACTTATGCTGCTAATTGTAGGTTATGCCTCATGAAATCTGTAAAAAAGCATTTGGCATATACATGCTACACTGTAGAAAGTACAAAAACAATGCTGTGTTTTCTTATCTAGATGAATTTGAGGATGGAGATCAACTCAACCTACTTTTAAACCCAAACTAGTTAAGGTCAGAAGAAAAGATCCTTTTCTTTCATTCAATTCAATTCAGTGTTCCACATATCCATCTCAGCATATTAAATTTTTATTTCCATGCCGATCTTCTATAAATACTTCTTCACCATTGTCACATCAAATAATGATCCAGTCAAACTTCACATTCATAATAGTTGGCCTTTTCTGATACCTCACAATGCATGAAACCCTCCTCACTTCTAGTATCCATTTATACCCTTCATACGACAGAACCTATGGCATTAAAAATAAGTGCTCTGCAATACCCCAATACCATCAGGCTGATCCCATTTCAATTACTTCTGTCTCAATAATAAACTGCTACACAGTTTCAGTTCTACTTACTCAATCGAGCGGCTGAAGGATGCTAATCATAAAATGGATACAGAAGTCAAGACACTGCTTTTGAAAATCTAGAGACGCAATTATCATTTTGAGATCTTAAACTAAACAATATCATGTATTCTGGAGGAAGCACTGAGTTCTTAAAAATGAACTTCTATGGGCAAAGGTTTCCACCCTTAAAACGCTATCTATGGCCATTAACTTCTCACCTACGTAACTCAATACCAAATGCATACATAGCTGCGGTAACACATAATTGCATCTCCAATTGGAGAAACAATTTTACATCAAGGGCAAGAAAGAAACATTAAAAGAGACCGATTTATAAACAATCACCCAAACAGTGACTCAAAGATTCAATCTAAAGGTGCAATAATGGGTAGACATAAACTTCACAAAATAAACCTGACATGCATAGTAAGGTACACATCTTTAGAACTCAAGATACCTGAAGTCTCGATCATCATATAAAGATTCAACTGATATTGGAGCCGCTGTATTTGCACTCAAGATTTCTTTAGTGCGTTTAACCTGTTTCTTCAATTTGGCCATTGCCTTGGGAGACTTCCTCACATCAATCCCATTTCCAACTTGTTTATTAAACTCATCTGCAAAGAACTCAACCAGCCTTGCTTCCATATCTTGGCCTCCAAGTTGTGAGTCCCATCTGACATCCTTAACCTAGATGTATATGAAACAAACAGGATGGTGTCAGACTGAAATAAAAACTAACAAAGAGCAACTAACGTAGAAGACAACAGAAACTATTGATCCTATTTCAGGATATAATTAAAATCTAACTTAAACATCTACCCACAGGAAAAAATGAGCCAAAAACTGCATATTATGTGAAAAATACAGAAAAAGACAGCAGTAGTAATAAAGTTGAAAGGAAGTAACCAACAGAATCTAAAACAAACAAATTACGATTTGCAAGAATAATTTGAACCTATGAAGCTCACTGGAACTTTCCAAGATTAAGATCAATTTCATCAACTTGAAACCAGCAGAGTACTAAAAACTGCCTAGATAATACATTGATACACTAGTCATACTTATTTCTAAAGATACCTACTAGGGATAAATTTCTGCTTAGCATTATAATTTTTTAGTCGATTTTCTTCCATCAATTCCTAATTTTGCAATTTTAACCTTATACTATACCAATCCTAAATTCAAGATACCCTGTTCCTACATAGGAAAGAGATAGTGCTTGAGAGGACAAAAACTACACCAAAATGCCAAAAGATACTGCAAATGGAATCACACCTGAAATTGGTTGACAGAAACAGTCTTCCCGAACTCCTTGCTATTATAAGCCGAGAAATAAACAAGCGCAGTGTAAGTGCTAGATGCTCCCATGTCATAAAATACAACATATCTAGACCCATTAGAAAAGTCTTTATCAATCCCATACTGTAAAGCTGCACCGGAATGCTCATTGATCAGGGAAAGCACATTAATTCCAGCCAACTGGGCGGCCTGAACCAGCCCTCTCCTCTCTGCTTGCCCAAAATATGGTGGCACAGTTATTACTGCATCCTTCACCGCCACCTTTGAATGGAACTCCGCCAAATTCACTGCATAAGTTAAAATCATAGCCACCAACTCCTCAACCGAATAGATTGTGACATTATCATCAATTTTCACACCCGCGGACCCTCTAGAATCCTCTACAATATCAAATGGCAAATACATTTTATCTAGAAAGGCCTTGACATGATTGTAGGGTTTCCCAATCATGTCACGGAGTTGGGAATAGACTTTTCCAGGGTAACGAGCGGTGATTCCAGCAGCTTCTTCACCCAAAAGTCGGGTACCGGCATGAAATGCAACTAAGGCTGGGGATTTCCTCTTAGACATCTCATTGATTGCAATGGAAATTGGGGATTGCCCTGGTTTTAGGTTAACGACAGCAACTTTCATCCATTCTGAGCCTAGATCAATACTTAATACGGCTGATTCCGAACAAATTAAATTCAAAGAAAGCAAGGAAAACAACAGAACAAATCTGAACATCATTCTCATCGCTGTACTTCAATTAACAAACAATCCTTCTCTTCTCTGCAAGAAAAGGAAAATGCCAGAAATAAATTAAATTCTAATTATAAATTCAAATTCAAATAACAATAAAGTTCTCAAAATGAACTGAATAATAACTAAATACTGCAGATTACACACAGGCAGGTTGCAGTCTCCTTTAATTCATGAAGAGCAGCCAAAACGGAGCGTGAGTTTCATCTAGAAATCTGGTTTGTCATCAATACAAGCGCAAGCATATGAAAGTCTACGAATCTTGTGGAATTTTGGAGGTTTTGAAAGAGAAAGTGGAAGAGGAAGAGTAAGTCTACGTGGAATATCTGAGAGGTTAAAGCCAATCATTTTATGCCATTTGTATAAAGATACACGTGCTGAGATTTGAGACGTCTGGTGGTGTTGGGCATACCTGGGTCAAGGTCTACTTTTCCTTTTTTTTTTTTTTTTGGAACAATTACAATTAGGTTCTGAGGTTTTAGCTAATTAACCAATAAGTCCCTTAAGTTTTAATAATATAGATCCCTCAAATTAAACTCCTTCTACACATGGCCCTTCCATCAAAAATACTCCTATTTATCTTCATGTTTAACTATTAAACTAGTCGTAAAATCGCGCTTCATACTACGGGGATCGCGCCTCTTTTAAAAATTAATGATTTTATTAAATTGTAGATATTAATTAACTATATTAAATAATTTAAAAAATTATATCATTAACATTAACTTTTTTTTAGTATTTCAAATATTTAAATTTGATTTTGGACCTATGTTATGTATAAAACAATGGACCAATCATATAAAAACACTCTGAATTTTCGACAAATTCTTAAAAATATCCAAATTTGAACTTTGTACTGAAAATACCCAAATCGAATAGTTATGTTCTAATAATATCCAAAATTTGAAATTAAAGGTGTAATTGAAAATAAAATTTTAAAATTGAGATTTTTTGTTATTTTTAAGTTCAAGTTTGAGTTAAATCATTAGTTTTGGTTCAACCCAACCGATTCAAAAAATTAACTCAACCCAATCTAGAAAACCTCTTTTCTTCCTCTCTATTTTAAGTTTGAGTTGGGTATTCGAATTGAGTATTTTTAATACAAAGTTCAAATTTGAGTATTTTTAAATATTCGTCTAAAATTCAAAGTATTTTTATATGATTGCACAAAACAATATATCACATTGATTTTTCATAACACACTAAAAGAATAAAAGCAAGCCTTACATTAATCTTGCACTATAATATTGTCTTAAAAATTTGATGAAACTTCATATGCATAATTCTATCTCAAATAAGTAAAAAATTGTGAGAAACTGAATTCTCAAAAAATTTAAACAAATAAAAATTGATAAAACTAATCTTAAAATTTGATATAATAATAATAATCCATAATACTGCAAATCTGTCGCACCTGATTGACTACAAATCTTTGTTGAATAGTCTCTATCTTAGGTTGAAGGTTTTGCATAAGCACAATGGATTCAATATATATGAAAGTATTTGGAGAAAAAAAAAAAAGAAAAGGAATGTATTTGTTAATATCGAAAAATGCTTCTTCAAATTCCAGACTTATTGGGCTCGAACCCATAC
>CATIWJ010098297.1:0-21989 GCA_949640765.1 Croton laevigatus
ACATGGCTGTTGACATTGAATATTATACGTATGTGTACTCTTAATTAAATTAATTGAAACATAGTTAATTTTTACCCCTATAGCCAAATCTGAAATTTGCTTCTCTTGTTCCAACAAAGATGCCAAGAAGCAACCGCAATAGGAACAACGATTGTAGTAGCAACAACAAAATTCTAAAGCAAAAAGAATGATGCCAAATAGTTAAAATTGAGTAATTCCATTTTCAAATGGAAGAAAACCACGAAAAAGAAGGAAGGAGACGGATCCGGAAAGGATACAAATGCCGGTAGGAGAAGAGAAGATAAAGATAGTATAGGTGAGTTGAAAGAGTAATAATTGACTTACTCTAGCGAATAAATTGGGTTTAAGAAAGAGGGAAGATGAGTGGAAAATTAGTTCAACCTAATCCAACTTAAAAAATTATTTAGGGTTTACATTTTGATTAAAACTGTTTTCAACTATGTTGGTATTTCAAATTTTCTGTGGAATTGTTATTGGGAGTGGAGTTTGCGATAATTTCGCAACAAAGTTGAAAACAGGGTGGAAATGGTAAAACGGTTGTGTTTTGCTACTATTACTTCTTCTCATCTACAATGCAAATAGTCTTTCTACTTCATTTTCAATTGGTCAACACTCTTGTTTTAGTTTAGATTAAAATTAGATTATATTTATGTTTATATTTCATTACATGTTTACCATTCAAATTCATCAAATTAAACTGAGAATTTTGAACTACTCAACCGTGTAATAAACAATTTGGATAGCTGGGATCTTCTTTCTCTTGCAAATTTGAGGCTAACTGTTGTTCTCAATTGAACTAGTATGCATTTAAATCTTAGACCTTTGCTACAGCGTTCGAATCCAACCCTATTCAATTCCATTTTTTTTTTTTTATTTTATATTCCATTTTTTTTTTTTAAACGAAACTGGCCGATTATATATACAGGAGTATGGGATCAAATACAATAGAGCACGATTTTTAGATTTTAACTCTATATTACAAATTAGATAAAACTGTATATTTAATGGTACAAATTGTTATGTATATAATTTATAATATAGAGCCAAAATTAAAAAACTGTGAGGCCTTACCTTTAATCTCAAGACATTATACATAAGATCAACCGGTTCGTTTAAAAGAAATTTTGAAAAAACAATCGAATATTCGGATCCAATGCTTAAATAATAAATCTGAACAGGCTGAGGCTGCAGACTTGTCCAAAGTCATATACTGTCCATGGCAGAGCAAGTTACTGTTCTGTGTTCAGAGAATCTAAATGGAGAAATTCAAATCCTCCAATTGAAATCACCATACACAATCAACAAATTCAAAATCTAAACCAATTATGAAACAAAATTCATTCAATTTCATTGCAAATCAATGATAATACAGAACATTATTCCTAATACCATAGATAAATAAATACAAAAGAAAAATTGAAAAAAACAGAATGCAATTGTTACAGAGAAAAAAACAAAAAAAGAATATTAAACATGTATTATACTTCTACTTATCAACGGCAATACCATAAAAATCTTCAAACCCACTATTCCAACCATCAAAGGAAGAAGAACCCAAAACGTCCTGCAAATTATACCCTTCAATTGAACCAAACCCATCAAGCAAACCTTCAACAAACCCATTTCCAGACATTTCTTCTTTAGTAATTCCTTCCTCATCTTCATCTTCATCCATGGCTATCAAACGCTCTTTGGCCTCTTCTTCTTCCCTAACAACAGCAGGCATGTGGCCTTCAAACAATGCCATATGCCCAAAAAGCTTATCCTTTCGAGAAAAAGTAGTCCCACAAGAGCACTTCCACTTCGACTCTCCGCAATGCTTCAAATGGCTCTTCAAATCCGCCACAACAGAAAAACTCTTTTTGTTGCAACGATTACAAGAGTACATCTTCGGACAATGGCTTCTTTTAAAATGATTTCGAACACAAATCACCGATTTCAGTGGCCGGAACTTCTTATGCTTCTTGTTTCGATTACACCCCTCAAACGGACACGAATATCGGGTTTCCTTTACCCCCGCGGCCGCCGATTCTTCGATTCCTTTCTCAGGCTTGGCGAGCGCCTCTGGAGTTTTGAACTGATTTCCATGAGCTCTCATGTGCATCCGCAAATTAGCGTCTCGCTTAAATCCTTTGCCGCATATTTCACAAAAATGAACATGCTCCGCCAGCAATTCCACCGCATCCATCTCCACAACATCACAATCGAGATCGAAATCATCTCTTTCCTCCAGTTTCAAACACGACTCTCCCACCGCCGCCCCTGCTCCTTTCTCCAAATTATGATTTAAAATATTAGGGTTTCTCGTCAAAATTTTCAGATCATGAGGAATAGAAGGCTCCTCATCCGATTTCAAGGCAGGGGGAGGCTGAATCGTCTGGGCAAAAGAAAGAATTGCGGCGCCATTGACGATAATCTGGTGGATGGCGGAGGAGATCTCGCTGGAAACGACATCCATCTGATTTTTGCTGATTAAAGTATTGTTGTTGACCGATTCCCATAAGAAACGCTGAAGGGAATCCATTCTCACCTGCAACGCAGAGAGGTTGGAGAGCGGAACGCGTGGATCGACTTTAGCAGCCGGGGAAGAATATTCCGGCGGAGGACGGAGTATTTGGGTTGGATTTGACATCTGGTATGGTAGTATTGCTGAGAGACGAGACGAGCGAAGTTGATAAAACTGTGTGAGAATTGACTAAGAAGTTGGATACGAAAAAGCCAGGAAACAATGATTAATAACAGAGGGCACACGACACCAGTACACGTGGCGTTCAATAAAAATTTGCTTCACTGGTTTGGTTTGTGCTTTCATATACATATTTATAAACCAATTGTAATCGGTCGGTTGTTGGTTTTGATAGTTCAATTTTAAACCGAATCGAAAACTGAACCTTCTCCATGGTATTAACATATATACATATTACAAAACCCTAATTTGTAACCAAACCTTTCGACCTCACTTCCCTCTCTCTCTCTCCCTTTCAATCTTTCTAGTCTTTTTTTCTTTCCTTCAAGATTTCTACTCTCTCAAGGGATAGAATTAAAATGGAAACATGAACTTAAGATCTCTTTAAGGGTTGCGAATGGTGGCTGTAGTTGGTGGTGATCAAAGCTTGACGGCAAAAGCTCTAAATTGCTATTGTCATCCCCTCAATTGTCGTCTATTTTGAGTTCAAACCGAAGGTTAATCCTTCTTCTCTATTTTGAGTTCAAACCGAAGGTTAATCCTTCTTCTTTCCTATGGTGTTTGTCCCAAACAAAGCTACTCATAAGATTTTGTTGGAAAATGGATTTTATTTTCATATCTCAACAAGCATCTCAGCCCGATCTAGGGTGAGCAACGCTTGTTCAATAACTTACTACCAGCAATCTTCTGATTTTGGCCTCTCAAATTTTCAATTATGATGGGTTATTTAACAACTTTTCTATATCCAGCAAAAGCCTAAAGGATCCTTGGGCACTTGAGGTAAGCAATAAGGGTCTAGCCAAAAGTCTACAAATTGCTCTCCTAAGTACAACATATCGTAGTAAAACACAGGAAGCAAAAGTCCCTAACGATTCCAATGCATAGCAATCACTGATTCTCTTTAGCACCCACTTAAAGTCAGCAACAAAGCCCCAAGGGGACATATAATCATAAATCTTTACAGGGTAGAGGAAAGTCGAGATAAATAGAGTTGACAATTAAGGTTACTTGCATTTCAATAGTGGAGATCACTGAAGTGGTCCCTCTAATGTAGAAAGCTACCATCATTCTGCCACAAAAACTGGACATATAATCGAGATCGAGGGATGCATCCCTCGAGAGAAAACTCAGTAGGCTTCAGCCTCTCAAGAAAGAGCCAATACTCGTGTGTCAAGATATGCGAAAAAGAATTTAAATAATCAAAATCGAAGTAGTGCAAAAGAAATAGAATATAACAGTAATGGAAATGGAAGAATGTATCTAGTATCAACTATATATCAGTGTCAACCTCTTCTTACATTGGGAAAAGTGGTCGAGCCAATAGTACATATGCATCAAGCCGATGACTACCCAATTATGATTATGGATGAGGTCCCAAAGAGCGACCAAGATGGCAACATCACCCTTACTCAAGTGGTAAGAGAGCAGCTGGCTACAGATCAAGTAAAAGAGGAAGAACCGGGCGATCTGATCTCGCTCCAACTTGTTCTAAATGTCAATATAAGGATCATTAGGATCCGAATACTATGGTCTTTGGACCTTGGTGCTTGTTCCCTACTCATCCTTGACGTATGTTTAGTAGATTAAACTTGCTCCATCTTTGGCTCGATGTCTAACCAAAATTATGCGATCTCTGCAGTCCTCTATTATCTGTAGTCGAATGAAGGGTGATCTCCATCAAATATAAGACCAGTGATGGTGGGAAAGTCTTTCAAAGTAATGGTCATTTCCTCGAAGCCCAATTAGAAGGAGTCTATCGTGTCCAACCATCATTTGCGAAGGCATAGTGCATAACTCGTGCGTACTAAGCAGATATGTCCTTTAAGACCAGAATTTAACCATCGAATCTAGTATTAATCCCTCATATGCTCATCCACGTAATCAAAAAAATATAATCACCTCAAGAACTATCTCAAACTTCACATTATCTAATCTCTATAGGAAAACATAAGACATAAATCAGTGGAAGTTAAAAAATAGTCAGAAAATAACTCTAAATTTTGAATAGTTGTAAAAAGGACACTATTAGACTAGAGGTACTATGTAGAGCAAGTGAGTGCCTTGATAGCACTCCAATCACTATAGCGTTCAATCAGCACACTGCTTCCCAACCAGTATAGTGCCACCCAAGGCCATTATGGCTGGCTTTAAAGTTATTGTCGTGTCATCACTTTAGTCATTGTCGCCCAAACAACCAAGTGTCACACAACACCTTAATAACAAAAAATAGCAAGGAAATCAGAAGAATAAAGAAAGGGCAAGGCTATGTCCCGCGCAAGAGGCGCGAGACTTTTTGTTGTTTTGTGATTTTTTGTATTTTTTTCATTTGCATTGCAGATTGTTTGTATTGAGTCCCCGAGATCAATTTCACTAGGTTACAGTACATAGAATTTAACTCTGTATTATAAATTTCATATGACTGCAAATTCAACGGTCTAAATTATTTTGCGTTTAGTTTACAATACAGTGTCAAATTCTATGAACTATAACCCAGTGAAATTAACCTCGAGACTCAGTACAGTCAATCTGTGGGGGAAAATCAAAAAAATAAAAAGACTCGCGCCCTTTCGCGCGAGTCAAGAAGCATTATCCATAAGGAAAATGACAAATGGTCATCAAGAAGTCAAAGGTTACATATCTAGAATAGGATAGGCACGGTATCACCCACTGTAGGTTACTACATCATCAAAATAGTCACTTTTATTTTTGTTTCAGTCCACAAATGAATAGCCATTTTGAGCATACCGAGGATGTGAGAAAATGACAAAGGAGGACTTGAGGTATAGTTAAAAAATAAGAAAGAAGTAGGGGTGTCAAAAACTAATCCGACCTACTAACCCAACACAAACACGACCTGAAATTAGTGAGTTAAGGTTGAGTTTTTTTACCTGTTTAATTAAATGGGTCGGCTTTTAAATGGGTTAGGTTCAGGTTGAAAATTTCAACTTGAAAAATGACATGTTTAACTTGTTTACAAATACGACGTGCTTGTTTTGAGGATATATGTCTTGCTTGTAATATATATTTTGAAACTTTTTCCCAAGCTTTGTTTTATTGTGTATTTGCAATATAGTCACTTATTTTGAATTAGGTTCGAATATTGAAATCATGTTACATTGATTAGGGTCAAGTTGACCCATTTGACCCATATATATATAACGGATTAGGTCGACCCGTTTGATTTATTTATTTAACAAATCAGGTTAGGCTTAAAGATATTCAACCCCAACCTGCTCGACACGGACACGAACACGAACCCGACCTAATCCGTCATGTTTAACACCCCTACAAAAGAGGACCCGAGGTATAACAATTAGTGTTAACTATGTCACCAACATATTCAAATTATAGGCCAAAGTTATAATTTCAGTTCTGCCTTGTTTCTAACTTTCAGTCTGCATATCCATTACCTTTTTAGCTATATCTCTTTCATTACTAGTCCAATTAAGTTGGTTTTAATTTCTAAAGTTCACTAACATACAGGGAAATATTTTTTCTTGTATCTCAATCTCAAATCATGCTGTTAACTTAGTCAAATTACTAGCCAAAACTCATCTTCAATTCTAGACGTGAACAGGGCACACCCTTCAGTTATTTAGGTATAACATCTTACATACTAACTTTCTGCCAAAACTGGTTTACAGACATAAACTAGACATATAAACCTACAATTTTCATGTTTTGCACTTCCTCAATTCAGTCTCTATCATGGTCAAATAATTTGTTAAAATCTTGTCTGCTCTGTTAACTTTACTGGTCACATTAGATTGCACGCTGGCCACTATTTCGGCCATAACTTTCATTACACAAGTCCAAACAAGGTAAATTTGGTCTCTTTTGTTAGCAAAGACATATATCTACAACTTTTCCTTTTATGACATGTAACACCCCTTCTAATTCTATGAATAGACTCAGAAGCAATATCACAACCACGGTTCCGGTTCGCCTAAACCTAATCCAATCTTAATTTATTATATTTGTTCTGTTTAATACACATAACCACATCATTCATACGTCATCATCAAGTCATCAATACATGAATTACACTTCTAAATATCTCCCTTATAACCTCCGCCATATAGCGGTACAAACACTTCTATAATATCAAAATATTTGCCTAACATGTACTAATTACCATTGATAAATTATTACAATACCATTAATAAATTAGGCATTTATAACATATTAGGTATGGTACAAAAGTAAATATTTACCCTAGTTATACATGCCATTTCTATTTAAAATCAAAATACAATGAATTAACTACCCAAAAGATACTGCTGATGTGTCTGGTCGGTGTTGCTGCTGAAGATTCTACTTCTACTCCTAGCTTCTTCTTCAACCTACGAGTTTAAGAAAGATAAACTCGCTGAGCAACTCATTGCTCAGTGGGTGCTTTAACCACATTTAAATAAAACAATTGAAAAATTATAAAATAGAACTTAAAGAAATAACAAAGGAATTAAAATGGATGATAAAGTTTAAAAACCTGAACTCATCGTCAATATTCATATTTTTCGGTGCTCTTGTGGCTATAGTAGAATCAAGGATAAGATAAAGGTATCTCTAGCCACTTTCAAAGCCTTCTTTCTCTCGGCTCGTGGCAATATATTATAATTCATTTATATTCTTAGAGCCTTCTTTCTCTCGGCTCAATTTATAAATTTCAGTGCCTTCTCTCTCTCGGCACGTATAATTTCCGGGCCTTCTCTCTCTCGACACCCATATCCGCGAATGTTACCATTTGATGCATCAAACTCTTATACCCACATTCTAACTTAGCCACTTGAGCATAAAACAATATCCTTTATTTCATTTCCCAACATTTTACATCATACCAATTACCAATATTATTAGCATATGAATCCCATCATTGTACACATAAATCAATCATATATAAAATGTATTTTGGAACCCAAAGTCTCAAAACAAAGTCACTTAGTTGAAATTCGGCATCTGAAACAACTTTAAAAACAGAGTCTGTCTACCCAGACAGGTCCTGGGCGCGCTGGGAGGATCGCGGGCTCGACAACCCTTCAGCACCATGGTCGCGAGCGCTACTAGCATGTTGCAACACTTCCAAAAGCAAACCAAAAAATTTGGGACGTTAAGTCCATAGCGCGCTGGCCTACGTCGTGGGCGCAATGCCCCCTTGGCAAGTCAGTCGCGATCATGACTCACGTCGCGAAAGATCCAGTAGTAAACTAGAAAATTTGTGGCAATGAGTCGCGAGCGCGAGGAGCTTCACCGCGGACGAGACGTCCACCTGGCTACCTGGTCGTGCGCACGACAGGTACATCACGGGCGTGACGACTGGAAAACCATTTTTACACCGAAAAACTCATTTTTAGCCAAAACTCTATTCAACATTCAATCATATAAAAACCAAACTCTTCCTTAAACAACCTTCAAATTTACAAATTCTCATTTAATCAAAATTTCAAATAAAAGCCACTTTCAACCTTAAAAACCCAAATCAAGATTCAAATCATCTCAAGCATTTCAAACAAACACATTAAATAAATTTGAAAGGAAGTGGTTTAAGCACCAAACCTTAGATTTGAGCTTCCTCCCTAAGTTCAAGCTCTCCCTTTTCCTTTATCAACTTCCTTCACTTCTTGAACACCTAAAGCGTAAGATATTTTAGTTTCAAATTCAAGAAAAACACTTACCTTTTGGGTTTTCCATTACTTAAGCTAAATCTACCTATTTTGACTTAGATCTAACAAGTTCTACTCTTGATCTAAGGAGATCTACAAGAAATAAAAGGGGATCTTTAAGATCTCCACAACCTCTAGCCACATTCTTAACCCAACTAACAAAGATGAAAATCTAAGAGCTAGGATTGCATTTCTTTCCTTAGATCTTGATTTTCCTTGATTTTTATATGGTGGATTTTAAAGATTTCTCTTTGTTTTCTTGAGAAGAGTGGCCGGTTTGGGTTGAAAGGAGGCGAGAAAATGGATATGATAGAAGAAAAAGGATGAGAGAAAATGAGAAAAGAAAAGAATGGGTGGTGGGAAGAAGTAAAAGAAAATTCTAGAGAAGAGAGGAAGAGAGGATTCTTGTAAAGAAGGAAAAAAAAAATGTTATCTTATTATTTTCTAACACACGTCCAAATTTTAAAATAAAATGGGCCTTGTTATTTTGGGCCACATCTCTTTAGTCCACCATCACTTAATCTCATACACATATCTCTATATTACCTATGAATTTCTCAACTAGTAATTAACTTCATCTAATTGCTTAGTGAAATTTCTAATTAATTCTAATTGCCTTAATTAACTCTTAATTATTAACAATTAAGAAAAATAGGTGTGACATCACATCTCCTAATTCTGTCTCTAACCTACCGAAAATTCTGCTTGAATTTGGCCCTCGAAATCTGCCAGAATTCTGATTTTAGGTTCCCTTCATCTTATTCATCAACACACAAGCCTTATTTAATCAATTAATCATCCTATCAATGTTTTACCCAATTTTAGTCATAAGAACCCTACAATTCTAGATTTTAATCTCTATTTAATCTCATAGATGAATGATCAATTGAATGAATTAGAAGTAGATATAGGATATTTACCTTAAAATTAAGTTTTCCCCTAAGTAAATTGGCTTGGAAATCACAAAATTCGATAACCCCTTTCTTGGCCAAATAGGCTAGCCATCACCATGAGAGAAGAAGAGGATTTGTGTTCTTACAAATGAAGTTTATGTCTTGATTTTTAGCCTTTTATATTTTAAATTTAATTTTTATTTAATTAATTACTAATCCAATGACCATCATTTAATCTAATTATTATATTCTATGGCTAAGATTTAGCCAAGTGTCAACTCTACATATTTTTGCTTGATTCCCAAGCATATGGCACTACTTACACCTCTTACCAATTAGCCCCCTTCATTTAATAAGTTATTTCAATTAAGTCCTTCTAAGGTCTTCACTAGACCCAGCTGTTATCCTTCATTAATAACTTTTTATACACTACTCCAAATTCAATAATTCTTATGCCAAAAGAAACTAGACACCTAAATATATGTCATATTAAAATTTCAGACCAATCCGAGTTATAAATAATATTTGGCGTCATTTTCTGTCGGACCCGGTCTCATTGCCCGAGGCAGCCTGCGCACCGTCTACTAATTTGGTCATATCTTTGTCTATATGAATCCAAATCAGGTGGTTCTTATTTCTACGTTTAGCCAATACATAAAGGAACAAATGTCATGTTTTACACATTTGCAAAATAGGCCATCTTAGGGTCCAAAAGTCCAGTCAAACTCAAAGATTCTGCGTAAGTATAATTTTCGTGTTTTCGCGAAATTCTCTGAACATACGATTCCGAAAAACTACCATAATTACGCCTTGCGACCCATTTAGTCTCAAGATCTCATATTTAATATATTATCAAGGTTTTACATAATTTTTAGAAAAATTACATTTTAGTCCCTAACTTTTTCCAAAATTCTCATTAGGTCCTTTCGACTTCCAAAGCCTTATTTCGCCTCCCGGGTATTGTTGGCACCTGTCTATAACCCTATTATAATTCATATTTTCGAATTTATGTATTTAAGGTCGACTTTCCACGGAGGTCACCCATCTTAGGTTGTACTGTGACCTGAGAACGTTTAACTTCGAAAGTTCGACGAATTTCTCCTCAATCCTTCCGAGGCCACGTGCCCGGACTGTATCATCTGAATCTATAGTTGTCGGATAACACATTTATACTCGATTTCTTTATTCCTCTGCTTACGACTCATGTATAATTCACGTATTTCCGTATTTATCTGTTTATTTACTTTTCGTTCACCATTTATCTACTTTTTCTATAATTTATTTACTTTTATTTACTTCATATCTACCATATTTCTTCTTTTTTTTGCTTTCCTTATTTACCATTTATTTACTTTATATTTACCGTTCTTCTATCATTTATTTACCCTCCTTTATGATATAATATTCTGACATATCCTTACTAATGGTTCCTTATTCGTATCCATTCACTAGATTACTTGTGCTTCTGGTGTTATTGAGTTTTAAGATGTTACACTGGGGATAAATTATAGATGCTTATGTTTTGACTCCATGAAACTTGCTTAATGATGATTTTGCAAGAATCGAGAGCCAAGCTTATGGACTATTTTTAGGCCAAATCTACAACAAGCAAGCATCTTTTGAATTTTTTTCTAAAGGGTACTTATCGAACCTAAAAACCTTAATATTTATCCAAAACCTTCAAACTTTAGGAATTCAATCTTTCTGAGTATGTGTGAAACAAAGTAAACCCATGAAAATACCCTTAATAAATAAAAATTTGTTTTGTTATCTAGATAGATCATTTGAAGAATAGTTGTGGCTGTTCTTGGAGAGTCTTGAGACTTATTAGATGATAGGGTATTCACTCAAACTAGTTGATTCACAATCAAAAGGGTTTCTGGGGTGTTTACAACAATGAAAATAGAGTTTCACTTATGTTTTGCATTGGCATTTTTGCACATTTCCTGAAACATTGGAAAGTGTGTCACACTCACTATTGCAATGGCAGTGTGATAAAGTTAGTAGTGCCGTATGGCTCTCTCACACTATGGCGTTATAGTTATTTCCTATCTTAGGCAGTACACTACTCAGAAGTAAGGCTGCAAATAAATAAAGTTAAGTCGAACACTGCCCTGCTCGAGCTTGATGTTAAGCTCATCACAGCTCATTGAATTTGTAGATGTTTGAGTTCAACTCAAAAGCTCATTAAGTGCTTGACTCGAGAGCTTATCTTGGCTTGTGAACTTCTCTTATTAACTTGTTATAAGCTCAACTCGAAAGCTTGTTCAGAACTCAGTTCGTGTGGAGTAATATTTTTAGACTTGTTGTCTTTTTATTTTCTAAAATGAAGTGATATAGTTTTTGGTTTGAGTATATGTTCGCAAATAGGCTCGTGAGCACTTAAAATAAATAGTTCGTGAAGCAGTTTACAAGTTTGAGTTCGGCTTGTTGGTTAAACAAGCTTGATCATTGAGATCGAGCTCCACTCATTTGTTTGGAAAGTAGTGTCATTATATGGGTTAAAACCTTTCTTGAGGCTTTAGAAATGGATCTTTAAAGTAGTCTTAGATTTATCTAGTTCATGTATGATTTTTGCATTAGGTAAATGTATCTTGCATTTAGATTGAATGGTAAGGGTTTTTATCTTTGATTAAATGAATAAATGAAGTGGTTTGAATATGTGATGTGATGATTGTGGATGATGCTTAGAATGCATAATTTAGTGTTTATTTGTTTGTAGATGGTTAGAAAAATGCTTAAGGAGTGATATGATGTTTTGATACATGACTAAGGGTTTGTTGGTTAGAAATTGTATGTTTAAGTGCTTTTTGGGTTTAATTTGAGTGTCTAAAAGGGTAGAATGTAATTAATATGGATTTTATTATTATTTTCCCTCTAAAGTGAGGAGAAAGGGTATTTTATTGTGAAAATGGTTAATTGTGATTTTAATCAATTTGCTTAACTTAAATTTTTTGGCAAATAAATTTAAGGGGGGTGTTTTTCTAAACTTAAAATGAGTTTCTTCTAATAAATAAGTACTTTTTAAATTATAAGCTATTTATTTACATGTTTCTCTAATTTTTTTTTTCCAAGTATTTTTTTCATTATAAATAGTTTTAAAATAAGATTGTATTTATAACTTTTTCAAAAGTGCATTTTTTAAACTGTTTTGAAGATCTCATAATTACTCTTATAATCTTATGCACTTTGAATAACTTTAAAATATCTTTAGCTTATTTTAATTATATTTTTGCTTATACTCGTTAAATAACTTATATTCAATAAGTACTCAATAAGTTGTGATTGAGATCTAGTAGAGTTGGTAAACAATCTGCTCTTATGTCTAAGTGGACAGAATTTAAATCCTCTCTCCATATTCATGTGCGTGAGTTATATCTATATTAAAAAAAGAAAAATACTCAATAAGTTAAGATAAGAAGCACGAGTTGAGGAATACACCCTTAACTTAATCTTTTTGGGAAAAAAAACCTCTATCGGTAAAATAAATTTGGAATGAGAATTAAAAGAAAAATAAAAACTTAATATATAAAATAGAAAAGAGGGCAGCAGCTTCTTAGAAGACATAACCATTGGGAAAGACAAAACTAAATATAAAAACACGTAGTGGATCTGAAGTGAGTTGATGACCATTCCATTTTTTTATATAATTTGGGTGGTTTCTTGGATGGTTCAATGAATGGTGGGAATGCAAGTTTGCATCATTGTATTATAAAAATAACATTAACGGACTCCAAGGGGTCATTCTCAATTATCAACATTAATCCCATAATATTAAATCCATTTCTCCTTCCTATTTACCCTTTCATATATTATCTGAAAAGAAAACCTTTTTTTCAAAAAAAAAAAAAGGCAATGACATTAAAAATATTCTCCAAATGGCTAATGCTTTTACATTTTTAAACAATTGGCCAATCCTTTCAATTTATAACAATAAATCAGGAATAGTAATAATGAGTTAGTGTTGTCCCTTAAACTTAGAGAGACCTTGACCCAACCCAATTAAGTTGGAACTAAAGTTAAAGCTTAAATAAGTTAACAATATGAATAACACTATTGACCTTTAATACCAACGATTAAATGGATTATGTGACAAGTTTTACATATGTAACGTTTTAACCCTTTTAAACGGTTTATAAATATAATTTTAATTTAATTTCCTTCAAATATCTAAACCAAAAAACCATAATGATATAAGAATATTATGTACAAATAATTTTTTTACAGAAAAAATTTTCAAATCCATGTTTTTTTTTAAAATTGTTAAACCCTTAACTCTTTTATCAATTCATTTTCATTTAATAATTTTATAATAAGTACTTTTTAAAATTAATTAATGTTGTCTACTAGCAAATAGTTTTAATTTCTTTTTCAATTTATAAATTATTAATTAATATATTTTTTTACATTTATATTTCACTTGTCATGTGTTGTTTCAAGCATTAATATTCGACCCCGATAAAATTTCTAGTATCATCACTAATATTGATAAACTTTATCAGAAATGTCGTTGTTAAAGTATTTATTTTTTTCAAAATAGTAGAGTTAGCCCACTTTTATTTTTTATATAGGTTTAGGCCTAATGTTAGGTTCAATTCTCTTTTAGTAACTAAAATTATTAGGGAGGATGAAGCAAATAGCACATATTGAAATTTAATATATAATACATAGCACAAATTTTTAAAAATATAGTAAATATAGCATATATTGGGGTCTAACTTTGACCCTATCTGGACTTCTCCCTTAGAGAGCATTATCTTTTCCACCTCTCCCTTAGGTTCAACATTTGCAGGATTAGGTGGAATCTCCTGAGCATCAACATGAGTTGCCTGAAACATCCCCTTTAATGCATTGAGGTATGCTTGTCTCGCTTGCTGTTGGCTTCCTCTAGCCATTGCAACCCCTCTCGGTGTAGGGATCTTCAAAGTTAGGTGGTAAATGCTAGTGATGGCTCTTGTCTCATACAGATAGGGTCGTCCCAAGAGCAAGTTGTAGGCGAATGGAATGTCCGCTACCATAAAGTCCACCTTTACTTCTTTTGTTATATTGTCATCTCCTAACTCCACATATAATTCAATAGATCCCTCTAATTTCACAGTTTGATCTCTGATGCCTACCTTCATTCTTCGGAACACATCCATTGTAATCATATTGATTGAATTCCCATCATCCATGAGGATCCGCCTGACTCTATAATTAAGGACGAACCCTTCAATGATAAGAGCATCATTATGAGGATGAACTACGTGCTTCGCATCTTTTTCTGTAAAGGTGATAGGGCACCGGGTGGAGGGGTGGGAAGTGGGTTGCAGTGGTGCTTTTCCCTTTTGTGCGATTAAGCATACCTCTCTGACCGCCTTCTATCTTTGGGTGGAACTATCCCAATTATAGCTTCCACTGTGGATGACATAGACGTCACCTGCTACTTGCCTATCTTTCTGTCTGAGAAGAATATCATTCCTTTCTTCTCTTTTTTCCTCTCTTCCGTCATTTCTTCCTTCGTCTTCTGAGTCTCCCTTCTTTTCGGCTCAGCTCTTTGCAGATTATTGTTCGCCTAAAAATATACTATCCAAAAGCGACCCACAAGTATACAGGGCAATTGTAGTATACCGAAAGCACCAAAGGTTGTATTCTCTCAAGGACTAATGATAACTAGTACTAACTCTCTTTCTATCATCTAGCCGATAAAACAAATTGATTGTATTTAATAAATAAAAAATAATTGTAAACAAGCAAACACGCACAATCAACAATAACTCATCACTTCAACTCATAGAGTAATAGTAATTCACAAGTTCAAACGAAAACAATGTCTAGAGAAAATCGTCTAGGGATAGTAATCAGTAAATTAATCAATTATGCTATGGAGAACACCCAATCAATTATTCTAAAATATTTAGTTTCTGAAAATTCGACGATAAAAAGAATTTTAATAGCTTTCGCATTTATAAAATTCAATTTATCAAAACCAAAAAGTATACTTAAAACTTATATTTCTAATTCATTTTAAGTTCTTAATTGGACGTTATCAGGCAATAAACCCAACTCTCGTTATTCATGCAAACCTAGGTAAGATAATCGGAATCAAATCATACATCCTTTGGCAATCAATCAATCTAATTAAGAAAATTAAAATAATCAAGTGGGATTAAGTTCAAAACTCATATCAAAATTTACTTCAAATATCACCTAGACTAAAATCAAATTCAGCTCATTAACAACAATTTCATCATCATCACAAATTTCAGCAGAATCAAATCATAAATTCATCTCAAACCAAAACACTAACAGCAAAATTTAGTTCATTCCCACATTGCAATCTCAACAAAATAAATAGAAGCAATTACAATCTCAACTCAATCAAAATGAAAATCAAGAAAATAAAAGAAACACATTAAACAGTCCAGAATTAGTACTTCACTGCTCCTAAGTTGTGAAAAATAGCTGATCCTCTTCAAAAATCAGTTCTGGAAAATCAACAATTTCCTCAAGTGAAGACAGGTCCCTTATGACGATCGGAATCTCTACTTTTGATTTCCAAAACTCTGCTCCCTTTGTTTCAAATCAATAAAGGAAATGAAACTGAAAAACTGATTCTGCTCTCTGCTTATCTCCTTCTATTTCTCGTTCTGGTTTCCGATGATTAGTACTTGTTCCTCATCTTCCCTCACTCGTGAATACTGCCCTCGTAAAACATCTTCTCCTTTTTCCTATTTTAGTCGCTATTCTTCAAATTTCTGGTAAGAATTACTGTGTTTTTCGGTGATGAAGTCCGGGTTTCTCTCGAATACCCGGATCCCCTTTACTGGCCGGACTCTTTTGTAAAACTCAGACTTCCCTCTCTTGTTACCTCCTCCTTCTTTTTTCCATCCAGCCTCTGTTATTCCTGTCTCTATTACCCATTTCTTTTCAAAATTTCAAAAACTCAAGTCCCTTACGAATCGGTCTTCCAAATCCACTCAAAATTCGATTTCGAATCATCATGAAATCTGCTTTTGATCAGATGGCTTCATCTCTAACCTCTTTTCAGATCGTGTTCTTAATTTCGTAAAGATTGATATCTCTAAAACGCTACATGCAAAGTTTCAAACCCCTATCCAGAATGCTCCGTTTTAATACAACTTGCTAAAACTGTCCATCACGTGCCTTTTACTACTAGCCAGCCTCCTTCCCATTTTACTTGGTAAAAAATGCAGCTTCATTTAACACCTAAACGCAGCATCCATAGCTTATAAAATGCATGTAGTAAACAAGTTTTATCCATCCTTCTTTTTAGTGATGTTGTGCATTTCACAGCTTTAATTTAAAACCCAAAGCTGTGCATCTTACACCTTAGGATCTCAACAAAACATTACAAAAATTCTATTCAAGTCCACGATTCTGCCCTTTAATGCCCAAATATCCTTAAACTGCTAAGTACTTCCAAAGTGCTTCTTTTAGCACCAATCCCACTCCTTTTAGCAATAAAGCTCGAATATGACCTGAAAAATAAAAATTAACGAATTAAGTGCTACTAAAAATAAATTAATCACTAATATAAGCAAAATTAAGCTCTAATCCTATAAAAATGTATATATTTCTAGCACTTAACAATCATCCATTGCTTGCCCAACATGGTGAAGGATCCCTGGAACACCTCTCTGGATCAGCCTCTCGATCTCCTCTCTGATGTGCCAGGAGTCTTCAGTATCATGATCCCTATCTTGATGAAAGTCACAATGCTTGGTGTTATCCCTCTTGGTCTTGGTTGAACTGCTCATCTTAGGAGGCCACTTGACATCTTCCTCACTTTTTTTGTCCACATCAAAACATCTCTCCTGGAGGTATTTAGGGGTGTGAAGTTGGCATTACGATCTGACCCATATCTTTAACCTCCCGATCCTTCAGGTCGTCTGCCATAACTATTACCGCCATTGATATCCCTATTACTCTCTCATTTCCTTTCCTAAAAGTATATCCCTACCTACTATCTTCCAGGTTCAGTAGGCCCTAATCCAATCTTATCTGGGTTTGAGCGATGGCCATCACTTCCTGCAAGGACTTCGGTTGTTTTTTGAGCAACTGGGTTTTTAGGGTAGAATGGTTCATTCCATTTAGCAAGGTCATATATGCCATCTCATATTGTAGATTGTCCACCATATTCACCTCCTTATTGAACCTGTCAATA
Source organism: Croton laevigatus (assembly GCA_949640765.1). Lineage (NCBI taxonomy): Eukaryota > Viridiplantae > Streptophyta > Magnoliopsida > Malpighiales > Euphorbiaceae > Croton > Croton laevigatus. The sequence continues at coordinate 17,428 of CATIWJ010098297.1, forward strand.
AACTTGCGGAGGCTCTCGTTATCTTTCTACTTCAAAGAGAGAGCGGGTCCGTGGATATCTTTTTAGGAGCTATTAGGGCAATGAACCTTGAATGGAAGAGGTCTAACAAGTCTTTGAAGGAATTGATGGAGTTAGGTTTTAAGGATCGGTACCAATCTTGAGCAATACCTTTCAGGGTAGTGGGGAACAGCTTACAAAGGACGTGATCCTTATAGGTTTGAGCATTAATCACCGTCTTGAACTTGTTCACATGGCTCCTAGGGCACGTGGTGCCGTCGTAATTGTCAAGATGGCTAGGGATCTTAAATTTTTCAGGGTAGTCCCTGTTAATGATACTGCTCATCAAGGGGGATTCAGTGTTCAGGTCAAAATCCAAACCTTTCCTTTTGATCCCCATCATTTTCAAGATCTCCTTCACTTTTTCTTATTAATGTCGTCGTCGATTGGGCGATCCCCCTCGATCTCGAAGTTTTCACCTTCATCTTCTAACTGAATAACACTCTTCCCTCTACTTCGAGGATGAACCGCTAGCGAGGCTACTTCTACTTATGCCTCATAAGCATCAACATTGATTGGAGCCACCGGAGCAGCGTGCGCTGCTTGAGCCCCCTGTGCTTGGGATACCTGCTGAACCTGCTGCCTAAGCTCAGCCATCTGGTTGTTTAAGTTCAAGTAGGCTCCGTAAAGTGCCTGTATGGCAATAGGATTATTGAATTATGGAGGAAGTTGGCCCAAGTTCAGCCCAGTGACTCCTCTTTGGGCATCAACCACTCCATGCCCTGGGTTAACATTATCTCGGGGTATCTCTCCGTATGCATTGCTTGGGCCCAGATTCACATTCAGCTCCAGTTCCTCAGGGAATAAATTAAGGGCCAAATTAAGGTCGACATTCCTCATATTTGACATGATTTGAGGATATTAAGACGCAAGCAAAGTGATTGGTTTACCAAAGGTGTGATCCACGCTCACCACACTAAATAATGTATCATAGTCAGACAAGAAGACCCAAGACAAACCGTAGTCCACCAATCCTCTGCTAGAAGGCTGAATCTCCACGAACAATGAAGCCTGGAATCAACACAAAAAGAAGATAGAGTGATGCCTGTGGCAAACACTCCGATGCCTAAGTTAGTGAATAATGAATGGAGATTACGAGATCGAATAGAAGAGAATAGATTCAATATCTTTAACATGGAAAACTCTTGAGGTATTTATAGGAGATACAGCACCGACTATATTGCTAAAACACAGGAGGGGCGGCAATATATTTTCCACTGCTAGACCATAGTCCTTATCCTAGTAGAATATTTCTGCGAATAATCTGGAGTCCATCTAGGTGAATGATTACTAAACCAACCTCTAGGTCACAATACGATCCCTTTGTGGGACAATGCCTTTACAAAGACGATATGGTTCCGAGGACGATCCCATTAATCGAAGTCTTGTCCTCCAGTAGTCTACAAAAAGTCTGGACGACCCCTCCTTGGTCCGAACAATGTCTAAGGTACACTACGATGGCCGACCTGGGGTTGACCCATTGTGAGCCATGTCATCAATAACCATTGGGAAAGACTAAGGCAAATATAAAAACACGTAGTGGATCTGAAGTGAGTTGATGACCATTCTTTTTTTATAAAATATGGGTGGTTTCTTGGATGGTTCAATGAATGGTGGGAATGCAAGTTTGCAACATTGTATTATAAAATAACATTAATTGGACTCCAAGGGGCCATTCTCAATTATCAACATTAACTTCGTAATATTAAATCCATTTCTCCTTCCTACTTCCCCTTTCTTCTATTCTCTGAAAAGAACCCTCCTTTAAAAATAAAAAAAAACGACGACATTAAAAATATTGCTCCAAATGGCTTATGCTTTTACTTTTTTAAACAATTGGCTAGTGCTTTCAATGTATATGAATAAATCAGGAATAGTAATAATGAGTTTGTGTTGTCCCTTAAACTTAGAGAGATCTTGACCCAGCCCAATTGAATTGGAACCCGTGAATTAGACACAATTATAAAAAGTTAAAGCTTAAATAAGTTAACAATATGAATAACACTATTGACCTTTAATACCAACGATTAAATGGATTATGTGACAAGTTTGACATTGGTAACTTTTTAACCCTTTTAAACGGTTTATAAATATGATTTTAAATATAATTTAATTTCCTTCAAATATCTAAACCCAAAAACCATAATGATTTAAGAATATTATGTACAAATAATTTTTTTACAGAAGAAATTTTCAAATCCATTTTTTTAAAAAAAAAAAATTGTTGAACCCTTAACTCTTTTATCAATTCATTTTCATTTAATAGTTTTGTAATAAGTACTTTTAAAAATTAATTAATGTTGTCTACTAGCAAATAGTTTTAATTTCTTTTTCAATTTATAAATTATTAATAAATATATTTTTTTTACATTTATATTTCACATGTCATGTGTTGTTTCAAGCTTTAATATTCGACCCGATAAAATTTCTAGTCTTGTCACTAATAATTGATAAACTTTATCGGCAATGTTGTTAAAGTATTTATTTTTTCAAAATAGTAGAGTTAGCCCACTTTTATTATTTATATAGGTTTAGGCTTGATGTTAGGTTCAATTATTATTAGGGAGAATGAAGCAAATAGTATATATTGAAATTTAATATATAATAAATAGCACAAAATTTTAAAAATATAGTAAATAGTATTTTTTAAAATTTAATTTAAAAATCCTAAAATAACCCCTTCTTAAAAAATAACCATTATCCAAACGGTTCATTATATATGCCTCCCCCCACTACCACTACTGCAGCACCGCTGCCACCACCATCTCTGGTGACCAGAAAAAAAACCCCACCACTACCTCTGACGACCAAACAAATATCATATTTTAACCTCCTTTTTCTTCTTCTTATGTTTGTTGATTTTGAAGAAGAGAGATAAAAATGATAATTAGGGTTTAAGGTAAGAAAAGAAAATATATGTGCTAAAAGATCGTATGTATGGTATATGTATCATATATACCAGAACATATGGTACATATATGTACTATATGGTACATATACCAGTATATTAAGCCATATACCAGTATATATTAATCATATATATCAGTATATTTGAACCATATATACAAGAACATGTGCATCATAAAATACTATTACATATGAACTATATGTACTAACATATGAACCATATATACCAGTGCATATAACAATATATACAATACATATGACAGTGGTACATATGTATATCAACTTCCCTAAAAAATCCGAGCTACCATCATTATTGCTCTCTTCTCTATTAACTGTGCATATGCCAATATATATATATATATATATATATATATATATATATATATATATATATATATATAATAACAACCTTCTTCCCCAAAAAAAATCATAGCCACCATCTTCTCTATAAATAACAACACAATTTGAAAATAAACGTAATCATCATTTCAAAAACACAAAATCAAAACAAAAATGAAAATCTAAACAAAAATCAAAAGGGGGGAGGAGGAAGAAGAAAAGGAGGAGGATGAGGAAAAAGAAGGAGAGGGAGACGTGTCTGTTTATTTTTCCTTTTTTTTTCACTTATTTAACTAAAAGGGTAAAAAAGTATTTTTTAACACCCAAGAGTCTTTACTTAATTTTGAAAAGTTAATGCTATTTACCACATTTAAATTTAAAAAGTGCTATATATTATCATTTCGCCAATTACTACACTTTTTCAAATAATATTCATTATGGTGAGCATCAAATGGCCCCTTTGAGTCCATCTCCAAGAGCGTGGTCTGTTTAACTTCTCTTGGCAGTTCAATTTTTGCCCGTGAAGCAAATTCAATCGGCAACAACGCCCATCACTTACACCTTAACAACACCAGCCTAATACCTAGACTATAATATGATATCTTGCATTTTGTTGTAGCTAGAATTACCTTCCAAAATCAAGATTAACCAAGTAATACTCAGCAACTCAGGTAAACACAACTCCTAGGTGTTGCCGGTGATCCCACCTTGAATCCTATAGCTACCCTTAAAAGTTATTGCCTTAACATTGGGCTAACCCTTTTAGACTCCATAATACAAGGGATTGAAATCATCTATAAGAAAAATCATAAGATTAGGCTGCAGCCACTATAACGTTGAAATTAGAGTTGTTGATTGGTTTTCAAATGAATAAACTTAGGAAATTTTTTCAAATGGGACAAGATTTATGAATTTTTTTATGAGAAAAAAATAGCTTTTCCAAACTAAACATAAGATAGAAAAGGAAAGTAAAAAATGGGACTAAACCTTGTAAAGAGACAAAGTCAAGAAAAGGTTGGGTTGGTGGCAATTTCAGATGACGTTTGTGATTACGAAATTAAAAAAATAAAAAATAAAAAATAATAAGAGACTCGTGGTGGTTTCGTAGTCATGGACTCACAAGTCACAAAACAAGATTGTCTTTTGAAATTTTGCATAACTTTGTATGCGAAACAAAAAATAAAAATATTGAACTTTTTATTTTAAGTAAAGGAAAAGCTTTTCCGTTATTTTAAATATAAATTAACCGTCGCCAAAAA
>CATIWJ010098305.1:0-34282 GCA_949640765.1 Croton laevigatus
TATTAGCATAAGGCATGCCTTCGGTCATCCTTATTATTGCTAATTCATTTTATTGATTCTCCAGTGATCCGGATTAATCAGATAGATGCATAACCTTTATCATCCTATCGGGGTTTGCGCAAACACTACTCTGTCTCACTAATCAAATGGCCAGTGATATCTTCTCTCTATAGAGAGAGTGGCAATCCCTTCACTTTACTTATGTTTCTTAGCATAGTTCCTAGCATACCTGAGCGTACTCATATTTGCAACCCTTTTACGGCACGTTAGGTAATACGTCAAAGTATACGAGAAATTACCTGAGAACCTATAGTAATTTTAGGTCTAGGGATTCTAGTATAAATATTGCATGAGAAATACTTATGACCTTTTTCCACATGTAGTATTATCATTAAGTGGATCGATCCAGTACGCTGTCCTCTAATACGTACTATGTATCTCTAATCGATATCTCATATCCTATGACCCGTAAAACAAGATCATCTCATAGAGTACATACTAGTCTTAGTTTATTGTCATTCCCATGATAATAATTGACTAGGGATATTTAGAATAGTATTTCTTTTAACGTTTTAGATTTTACTATCCAAATCACGCATCTGAAAACTAAAATAGAATAGCTATTCAAGGAAATTCATCAAATTAAATTGCACAGATAATATAAAAATGATGAATTATTCTCATAAATAAATTATTATCCAATTACAAAGAGCTGGGGCTAGGACTTACACTAACACACTCTTGAATAATAAGTTCCCAGTTATTCTTGCATATGCTATGCTCTTGCAATTTTCACCACTAAATTGACTTCTCTGTTTCTGCGATTGAGTCGAGCCACTTGTTAGCCTACTTCTGCTGCATCTTCAAATCTATCAACACAAAAATTTATTTTTAGAAACATTTGCAATAGTTTTATTCATCATTTGAAAAAAAGAAAACATAAAGCCATGTAAACGTGTGCGCCAATGATTATAGATGAGAAGGGGTAGGCAGCCCAAATACACTTGTACACAACTCAATGCTAAAATTTGGCCCTCTTCAGTAGGCTCTGTAAGCCTCCTCATGTCTGCGTTGTCTCAATAATGCCTCAGCCTGCATAGCGTATAGCTAGACATAAACAAACTTTTTTCACTACCCCAATTTGAATTGGGATTGATTTTTTTGCTAGAATTAAAAAAAAAAACAATGTGGTAATTACCTTTGGAGATGAATCAGCACCAGAGGAAATTGCACAGTCAGTCTCCTTTACTACCACTTTCCATTCTTTTAGTTTTCGAGCTTCTATACATTTATTAAGATGCTTCTGAAAGGCCTGAACTTCTGCAATGTCTAGAGAATTAGCACATGACCCTGATTGTTTATAATGATATAATGCTTTCTCTGCTTCTCCCAATATGCATACCATATAACACATTATTATTGAAATCAATTAACAAATAATGTGTGAAGACAGCTTTCCTCCATGGTGATTTAGAGGAGGAAATCTATATGGAACAACCAGAAGGATTTAGAGTCAAAGGCAAAGAGTACTTGGTGTGCAAATTGAAGAAAAGCTTGTATGGCCTCAAACAATCTCCCAGACAATTGTATAAAAAGTTTGACTCTTTCAAGGGGAATCACAGGTATGAGAAAACTACTTCTGATCATTGTGTGTTTGTAAAAAAGTTCACAGATGGAGACTTTATTATTCTCTTGTTATATGTGGATGATATGTTGATTGTGGGTCATGATACTGAGAAAATTGCTAGCTTGAAAAAGGAGCTTAGCAAGTCATTTGCCATGAAGGATTTGGGACCGGCAAAACAGATTCTTGAGATGAAGATTTCTAGAGACAGGAAAAATATAAAGTTGTGGTTGTCTCAAGAGAAGTACATTGAGAAAGTTCTCAACAGGTTCAACATGAGCAATGCAAAACCAGTAAGCTCTACACTTGCAGGTGATTTCAAGTTAAGCTCCAAACAATGCCCTTTAAGTGAGAAAGATAAAGAAGAAATGAAGAATGTTCCTTATGCATCTGCAGTTGGCAATTTGATGTATGCCACGGTATGCACAAAGGCGGATATTGCTCATACTGTTGGAGTGGTTACTCGGATTCTCTCGAATCCAGGTAAAGAACACTGGAATGCAGTGAAGTAGATTCTCAGGTATCTTAAAGGCACTTATAAAGTTGGCTTATGCTTTGGTGATGGTAAACCTGTCTTGGATGGTTATACAGATGCAGACATGGGTGGTGATGTCAATTCTCGCAAATCAACTTCTGGATATTTGATGACCTTTGTAGGAGCAGCAGTGTCTTAGCAATTAAAGTTACAGAAATGTGTTGCATTATCTTCCACTGAGGCAGAATATATCGCTATTACAGAAGCTAGTAAAGAACAATTATGGATGAAGAAGTTCCTACAAGAGTTAGGCATTGAACAATAGAAATATATTCTATTATGTGACAGTCAGAGCGCTATTCATTTTAGCAACAATTCCACCTTTCACTCAAGGTCTAAGCACATTGATGTGAGATATCACTGGATACGAGATGCGCTAGAGATGAAGTTATTTCAGTTGGAGAACATTCACACCGATGACAATGGCTCTGACATGATGACTAAAGCTTTGCCTACGGAGAAGCTTGATATCTGCAGAAAGATAGCATGCATGGCTGACGTCCCCACTTCAGTGTACAGGGGGAGATTTGTTATGTGGTGTGCCCACTTAAGTGGGACCCACATTATTGAAATATAATAATAAGAAAAAGAAAAAGAAAAAAAAAGAGAAAGGTGCAAATTGACGGTGGGCTTTGTCAAGTTTAGCAACTTGGTAGGTTTCCAAGTTGAGAATTTTGACAAAGAATTGCCAACAATTTCAAACGAGGTGCAAATAGCCTATACATATCTCACAAATCAAAATAAATCTGTGAAAGAGAGTTTTTTGAGAGAATTTTAGGAAATTGTTCCTAAAATTGAGGTCTATAAAATAGTAAAAAAATAATTTTAGGGTGTTTTTTGGGAAATACTTTGAGTGCCACTATTTTTGTATTAATCTCTTTGTAAGCCTACTATTTTTAATAGTGGAAGAATTATTCAGAGTTTGTCCCGTGGACGTAGCCCTAAACAATTAAGGGTGAACCACGTAAATCTTTTGTGTCGTAATTTTATTATTCTGCTGCTTTACTTATTCTCATAATTTTATTGCTTGAATCCCAACAAGTGGTATCAGAGACGAGGTTTCAACAAAAGTCCAGCCAGTCAGATAGCGGTCATATCCGTGGATATATTTCGAAAATAAATATACCACGACGAAGAGAAAATTACGACGAATCCATTGGTGCAGTCCGTTCGTAAAGACGTTGCAGAAATAATTTTATTATGAATAGTAAAATAGTAACTCAAAGTTGATAGTGAATAGTTATCGTTCAAGTTACTATTTATATTGCTGCTGAAATAATAAAAATACTATTCACATCACTATTAAAATAGTAAAGTTACTATTCATAGTTACTATTTACGGTACTGTTGACGCTACTATTGCTGCGTAGATCACGATGGATGATAAATCAGCAGGCACCATGATTAAACTCATTGAGCTGAAAGATGTCAGATCATAAGTAAAAAATGAGACTGAATGGAAGCTGATTGACAGAAAAGCAGCTGCGACTATCAGACAGTCAGTTGATATGAGCGTTATCAATCATATTGCTTGTGAAAAAGATGTTTTTTCAATCTGGAAGAAGCTGCAAAATATGTATGAATGCAAGACTGCACAGAACAAAACCTTTTTAATCAGAAGGTTGTAAATTTGAAGTACAGGGATGGTGAAAGTGCTTCTGATCACTTGAGTAAATTTCAAGAAATTTTGAACCAGTTAGCAACTCTGAAAATAGTGCTAGATGATGAGGTGCATGCACTATTTCTTCTGAGTTCCTTTCCAGACAGCTGGGAAACACTGGTTGTAACACTTAGTAACATGCCAGATGGAAATCTAACCTTAGACACGGTTAAAGAAAGCATTCTAAATGAAGAAATAAGGCACAAGGAACATGGTACAAGTGGCAATTCAGATGCACTCATGACAGTTACAGAAAGGAGGGGAGAAGTAAAACCATACACTTTCAAAATTCAGAAAAGCGCGATAGCTCAAGAAAGAGATCCAAGTCAAGAAAGGGTATCACTTGCTATCATTGTGGCAAGCCTGGTCACATTCAAAAGCATTGCAGAAAGTGGAAGAAAGAGCAAGCCAAGGAGAAAGATGAGGAAAATAAAGATGACAAAGATATATCTTCGGTTGCTATTGATGTCGAAGCACTTGGTGACGGTAGTGCACTGATTCCTCATGCTGGTATCAGTGAGTGTTCCACTAATCAAGATTCTCTTTGGATTATTGACTCTGCGTATTCATACCATATATCCTCTAAGAAGGAATATTTTTCTTCTCTTACTCTTGGTGATTATGGTAATATCAAGACTTTGAATGGTTCCTTTGTTAAGAATTGTGGCATTGGGATGATCTGCATCAAAACAAACACTGGCCATGATCTTTGGCTAAAAGACGTGAGATACACTCTTACAACAAACTTTAATTTGATTTCTATTCATCATCTTGATGAGTTGGGCTATGCAAATTTATTTGTGAACAGAACATGGAACCTCTCAAAAAGGAACTTGGTGTATGGTAGAGGAAAAAAGTTCAATACTCTTTACTATACCGAAGCTAAGGTTTGCACAGGAGTTGCAAATGCAACTGAAGATTTATCCACGGAGTTATGGCACAGACGACTTGGTCATTTGAGTGAGAAAGGACTCGAGACACTTATTAAAAAGAAGATTTTATCCTTGAAAGGCACGCCTCTTAAAACTTGTACTGATTGTCTTTCTGGTAAACTACATAGAGTTTCCTTTCAAAGGTCTCCTTCCCCAGCTAGAAAACCTGGTGTTCTAGATTTGGTACATACCGATGTTTGTTCAATGATTGATAAATCCTTGAGTGGCTGCATATATTATGTCAATTTTATTGATGACCATTCTAGAAAGGTGTGGGCTTTTCCTATAAAGTCAAAGGACCAGGTACTTGATATTTTCAAGTTATTTCATGCTAGTGATGAAAGGCAAATGGGAATAAAGTTAAAATGCATTAGAACTGATAATGGCAGTGAGTACAGAGGTCCATTTGAGAAATACTGCTCGGAGCATGATATCAGGCTTGAGAAGACAGTTCCTAAAACTCCACAACATAATGGGGTTGTAGAAAGAATGAACATAACTATTGTAGAAAGAGTTAGATGTATGCTTTCTCATGCCAAACTTCCTAAGAGTTTTTGGGCTGAAGCATTGAGAACTGCAGTTTACTTGATCAACCTTTCACCTTCAATCTCACTTAATGGAGATGTACCAGAAAAGGTATGGTCAGGGAAAGATGTTTCTTATGATCATCTTAAAGTATTTCGCTGTAGAGCTTTTGTTCATATCTCAAAAGATGAGAGATCCAAGCTTGATTCGAAGTCAAAGCAGTGCATCTTTTTGGGTTATGGAAACAAAGAATTTGGGTACAGGTTATGGGATCCAGTTGAAAAGAAGCTTGTAAGAAGTAGAGATGTAGTTTTCTTGGAAGATCAAATCATTGAAGACATTGAGAAAAATGAAAAGCCAATGTCTGTCAATGAATTTCCTATTAACCTTAATTCAGAGTCTCCTATAGTACCACAGGATGATGGGGGAGATGAGTAAGAAGATGATGGTGAACCTGCCCAGAATGATGCTGAACCAGCTCCTATGGATGAACAACCTCAATTAAGAAGATCTGCAAGAGGTAAAATACCTTCCCAGAGATATTCTCCTGATGAGTATAACCTTTTAACTCAAGGGTGAGAACCAGAAGATTACCAGGAGGCAATGAAAGATGATAAAAAGAATGAGTGGTTGAAAGCCATGGAAGATGAGGTAAAGTCCTTACATGAGAACCACACCTATAACTTGGTGAAACTGCCTCAAGGTAAGAAAGCATTGAAGAACAAATGGGTGTTCAGATTGAAGACTGAACAAAGCAGCTCACAGCCAAGGTACAAGGCAAGACTAGTTGTGAAGGGATTCAGTCAGAAGAAAGGCATTGACTTTGAAGAAATTTTCTCACCAGTGGTCAAGATGTCTTCTATCAGAGTTGTGCTTGGGTTAGCAGCTAGCTTGAATTTGGAGGTTGAACAACTTGATGTGAAGACGACTTTCCTCCATGGTGATTTAGAGGAGGAAATCTATATGGAACAACCAGAAGGATTCAGAGTCAAAGGCAAAGAGTACTTGGTGTGCAAATTGAAGAAAAGCTTGTATGGCCTCAAACAAGCACCCAGACAATGGTACAAAAAGTTTGACACTTTCATGGGGAATCACAGGTATGAGAAAACTACTTCTGATCATTATGTGTTTGTAAAAAAGTTCGCAGATGGAGACTTTATTATTCTCTTGTTATATGTGGATGATATGTTGATTGTGGGTCATGATACTGAGAAAATTGCTAGCTTGAAAAAGGAGCTTAGCAAGTCATTTGCCATGAAGGATTTGGAACAGGCAAAACAGATTCTTGGAATGAAGATTTTCAAAGACAAGAAAAATAGAAAGTTGTGGTTGTCTCAAAAGAAGTATATTGAGAAAGTTCTCAACAGGTTCAACATGAGCAATGCAAAACCAATAAGCTCTCCACTTGCAGGTGATTTCAAGTTAAGTTCCAAACAATGCCCTTCAAGTTAGAAAGATAAAGAAGAAATGAAGAATGTTCCTTATGCATCTGCAGTTGGCAGTTTGATGTATGCCATGGTATGCACAAAGCCGGATATTGCTCATGCTGTTGGAGTGGTTAGTCAATTTCTCTCGAATCCAGGTAAAGAACACTGGAATGCAGTGAAGTGGATTCTAAGGTATCTTAAAGGCACTTATAAAGTTGGCTTATACTTTGGTGATGGTAAACCTGTCTTGGATGGTTATACAGATGCAGACATGGGTGGTGATGTTAATTCTCGCAAATCAACTTCTGGATATTTGATGACCTTTGCAGAAGCAGTAGTGTCTTGGCAATCAAAGTTACAGAAATGTGTTGCATTATCTTTCACTGAGGCAGAATATATTGCTATTACAGAAGCTAGTAAAGAACTATTGTGGATGAAGAAGTTCCTACAAGAGTTAGGCATTGAATAAGAGAAATATATTCTATTATGTGACAGTCAGAGCGTTATTCATCTTAGCAAGAATTCGACCTTTCACTCAAGGTCTAAGCACATTGATGTGAGATATCACTGGATACGAGATACGCTAGAGATGAAGTTATTTCAGTTGGAGAAGATTCACACCGATGACAATGGCTCTGGCATGATGACTAAAGCTTTGCCTACGGAGAAGCTTGATATCTGCAGAAAGATAGCAGGCATGGCTGACGTCCTCACTTGAGTGTACAGGGGGAGATTTGTTATGTGGTGTGCCCACTCAAGTGGGACCCATATTATTGAAATATAAGAAAAAGAAAAAGAAAAAAAAAAGAGAAAGGTGCAAATTGACGGTGAGCTTTGTCAAGTTTAGCAACTTGGTAGGTTTCCAAGTTGAGAATTTTGACAAAGAATTGCCAACAATTTCAAACGAGGTGGGCGGCACGCGGTTCAATTCTCCTATAAATAGGAGATGAATCAAATAGCCTATACACATCTCACAGATCAAAATATATCTGTGAAAGAGAGTTTTTTTAGAGAGTTTTAGGAAAGGGATCCTAAAATTGAGGTCTATAAAATAGTGAAGAAATAATTTTGGGGTGTTTTTTGGGAAATACTTTAAGTGTCACTATTTTTATATTAATCTCTTTGTAAGCCTACTATTTTTAATAGTGGAAAAATTATTCGGAGTTTGTCCCGTGGACGTAGCCCTAAACAGTTAAAGGTGAACCACGTAAATCTTTTGTGTCGTAATTTTATTATTCCGCTGCTTTACTTATTCTCGTAATTTTATTGCTTGAATCCGCACATAATGAAACTTGAGTAAAATAATTTTCGTTATCTTAATCAAAACAACTCATAAAAGCTCCTTGGTTGTCATTATTTGCATTTGTATTACCAGAGCTAGTAGCAAATAAAGGTTGCACTTGTATCGGTTGTCTTACAACCAAGTGGAAGGTATGACCATTCTCCACGTCTAAAAATGATCAAGGAACTTTACAAAGAACTCAAATGCCTAATATGAACATGATATGATCTTATAGGATGAAGAGTAAACAGTATCAATGTTGAAACTAATGGAACAATGAAATGCTATTCTGCAAATCATACCATCATGAAATTCACAAAAACCTAACTGATCGGATATGATATTCAGAAAAGGGATGTTTATCCTTCAAGACCTTTCCTCTAAAAATTAGTCTTTGTTGACCAACTACAACGCCAGTTGCTTAAGCTATTTTCTCTTTGAAAGCTAAAACTGGCATCTGAACATATTCACGACAACATTAAGGATTTTATAAGCAATGTGACTATGTATCCTGATTTCAATTCTTTAAAAGCTACTTAATAACTATAATTAATGAAAAATAGAATAATAGAAATTCAAGTATGGAACTAGGGATATGATAGCTTACAAATATAACATGTTTTTGGTCCCTAATCTTGTACTTATTTGATGTTTACTGTGCTTAAATATGAGATTTTATTTAATTTTTCTTATTTTGATTAGGGAATGATAGATTTGATAAAAAAGGAAGCTTATGAAGCATAATTGAGGAAGTTATGGAGTATAGAAGTTGAAGCTGAAAGATACTTGGATGTTTTTTACACTGTCAGGAGTTACTCTTGGGCAAGACTAAGGAGCAGAGCAGCTACTCGAATTGAAGTTATCCGCCATTTGCCCATGAGATTATTTAAGGAATTAATCTTAATTAATAGCTTAGGAAGGATACTTGAACACTGGTCAATTTTATAATATTAATGTTGGCCTAGGTTTTATTAGTATATAAGTGTAATTTGGGTCTTTTGGATGGCATTCTCATACGCCATTAGCTTATTACGTTTTTAGGTTTAATATTTCAAGAATTTTGTGTTTTTTTTCATGAAGTAAGTCATGATTTTGAGATCTTAACATGCTTTAACTACTCTTTATTTTACATTGCATTTATGTCTTTACTGTGGTTTATTGAGAAAATATATTCTTAGCAATTTTCTGTTATTTGATAAAAAGAGCTCGTTTTTTAATTAATAGGATTCCATATAGCTAATCAACTAGGTTAAATTCATGATTGTTTAGTCGAAATTGGTGCAAGTAGCGATTGATATAATTTAATTGTGACTAGACTTTTGGGTTATATTAAGTGAAGATATAATTTAGTTAAAATGAATTCTCGCAGTCTTTGTTGATTAGGATAATGTCCCAATTAGCAAATTAAAACATTCGTCATACTTAGAGTTGTTTCTTAGTTAGGAATTATTATTAGATCATATATTAATAGTCTAATAATATGGAAAGACTGATTGGGAGGACGTTCTCTTTAACTACAACTTGTCTGAAATGTTAAATTAAAGAGTTATACTAGAATCAATGATAAATCTGTGTGAACTTTATACTCGAATTGCCTTGGACTGAGATTGTCTCTATTGAATTTTAATTTTAATTTCCTTTGATGCATAAATTAAGTTTGTTTCATCAACATCAGCGTCCACAAAAGGATACTATTTTTCTTACCTTTATTTTAATGAGGCCCTTGGTCTTCCTTGTTAAGAAGTAAATTTTTTTTTTTTTCTTGTTTCTTCTTAACTTTGGAATTGACTTTAATAGGCATCGCGGAGACTCACATCGATCACTTACTTATTTAAATTGTCATTATTTAAATTGTCCTTAAATTGCTTGGTTTAAATTTTGTAATATATAAAGTATGTTAAATTTAAATTATAGATAAAATAACAATAAATAAATATATCCTAAATAAAATCAAATTCAGCTTTTCTAAATAATATAATTTCAATTTTATAATACTATAAAGTATATGTTAATTTAATTAATTGTTAAAAGTTTTTCGTATTCTATGGGTTTTTAGCATTTTAATATGCAATACTTTTTAGACAAGAATTCATATTTTACAGAATTGGAGAACACTTTTAGTCAAATTCAATGATAATATTAAGTGTGGCTATAGTCTTTCAAAAAGAATAACTCTAAAAATTATAATTTTATGGATTTATTGATATTCTTACTAAATAATCATTATTAATAAATTTTATATATTTTAAAAATAATAATTTAGAAATTATTGTTACAGATATTAGACACAAATTCTATATTAAAAAGGTTTCCAAAAATTATTATTCACGTTAGAATATATACACGAAATTCTATACGATTTTTAAAAATAATAATTTAAAATTAATAAATACAATTGTAATATAGAATCAATAATATTGAACTATAAATTTCAAATCATTAATAACAATTTCAATGTAAATTTATGATTTTATCATTGATACTTGGTCGATACTATTTTTAGTCACTACTTTTAACATAATTATTTTTGAAATATTTGACCTTTGTTACTATTACACTATATCTTTATTTCGTCTAATTTTTTAGCTAATAGTAGTATAACGGAATTAAATAACGAGTGTCAAAAAGGGTGAACAGATGTAACTCACCACAAATTAGCTTGCAATAATATGTAACGAAATTAACAACAAAATCAATTTAAAAAAAAAAAAACTTGAAAACTTAGTATAGTTTTTGGAACTAATATATATCCCAAAAATCATCCACAAAATATACTTTTAGAGCCAAAATCAACAGCAAACCTCAAAATGCAAAATTTATTGATGCATTTTGTGGCTAATTAACAGCTCAATCAAAAGCGACAGAACTTGGAAAAATATTGAAAGTTTGGAGTACTTTTGAGCTGAAAAAAAAAAGGGCGACGGAATTACTGTGAAAATATTTTTTGTCCTTCCTCTACTAGCTAACAACATAATCATTGACAAATTTAGCAACGAAATTAATTCAAAAAATTTTGGACATTGACTTAATTTTTACCAACATGGCTTTTTTAGGAAGACAGGTCATATTAATTACTCTTTCCGTGCTCTAGTATAAGAGTCTCATTGTCTACAAATGGCCTGGCAATGTATGATGTGGATGTAATATCAGATAACACCCTCCTTATTATAAAAAAAAAAAAAAAGGTTATAATTGTAAAAAAAAAAGAAACTATAAATGTATAAAAACAACTTTTCTTATTATTTTCTAAAATGGGATACTTAACGGAGTGAGTATTTTTTCAACTAATCCATGAAGGGTTTTTTCGTTGGTAGCAAGGGAGGGTTCAAACTCCCCTTTTACAATTTATTTTTATTTTATTTTTTAAAAAATAGTTTGGTTAATGTGTATTTTTGGAAACAAGGTGCGAGAAGAACCTCCAGCTTCATTGCTAATGTCTCCTCATCGCAGCATCATTCTTAACTCCTCCCCTGTAATTAGCAAGTCTTTATTCTTGTAATTTACAGCTTTCTGTGTTTGCTTTTGTTACTGCACTGAGGTTTGATCTTTTTGCCCAACTGACAAACCTTTTATTAAACGCATTAAAATATGGCAAATAAAAAATAACTGTATTTAATCCTTAAATCACATAAAGTGCGAGAAAGTTTTAAAATTCTGAATCCTGTTGTTATAAAATACATTCAAAGTGAAAAATGAACATACTTTATAAGCAATAGTTTTTTCTTTTTAACATTGAGTGAAATTTTCAAAACTACCATCAAAATAATCATGAGATCCAATACAAATTATTCAAATCTTATTTTTATAAAAAAAAAAATTAGTTTTAGGGGAGGTAAAAGTTCAAACTTCTTTCAGTTCGAACTCCCAATCAGCATTTTAACCTTTCTCCACCCCAATATTCAATCCTATGTTTTACATAAGTGGTCTCAAGTACTCCCCATTCTCAACAAATGCTATCAGTGCAAAGAGAATGGAAATCAAATAACATACAAATTATTTTCTGGGTTGAAGCTATCCCGCTTCAAATTTAGTCGAGTTCTAGATTTAAAACACACCAACAAAAATAAATATTTGCAGAACTTATTTATAGACACCAACAATTGAAATCTCTTCAATCCGGTGGTACCATTTGGGAAGAACTAGTTGACGGATCAGATTGCTTTTCGCCGTAGCAAATGAGCTTGATATTTTCGAGTTGTTGGACAATATCAGATATTTCAGGCCTACTAGGTGGAGCACTGCTCAAGCACTTCATTGCCAACTTTATAACCTCCACAGCCTGGCTTATATCATCATCAGACTTTGTTGATTCTTTGTCTACCAAGAAATTTAAAGTGTTCTCTTTTTCATATATGGCAGCCTGAGGATTAAACAAAAATTACGTTGTTAATCTGTGAATAATTTTACCAAATTATCCTTATTTTTTATTTTTTCAATGCTTTCCCTTGTTTTATGGCAAAGAGTAACTTAGTGATAAGTATATTTTCTACCCTCAAAATAGAATAGGATTTTTGGTTTTTTTGAAAAAAAAAAGAATAGGTTTGAATCCCTCATCACCAATTTCAAAAAAAAAAGAAAGAAAACATCCTCTCCCTTGATAATTCGCTAGAGAGCTACTTGTGAAAACTACGAACTTAGTGTATTTGATCTCAAGATCTGTAGAGACAATGCAACAACTAATTTTTTTTTTTAATTTGTATAAATAATCCATTAGATGTTTTTACAGGGTCTATAGATCAAATGCAGTAGATCATAGTTGTCAAATATTTAATTCTATGTTATAATCATACGCAGAGCAATTTATACTGCTACTTTTGTAACATATCTAATTTGTAATAGAGAATCAAATTCTGAAAACTGCGATTTAGTGTATTTGATCTTGGGACCTATAAAGATGATCTAATGGCCTATTTATGAAAATAAAATTTCTATAACAAAATAAAAATTTGAGCTATACTTGAATCGAGAGCTCTAACTGCGCTGTTATTAATTCAAGTATTATGCCTAGAATCAAGTCCAACTCAACCAACTCAAAAATTTAACAAAGCTCGAGCTTGAACGAACCTGAAAATAGGACTCAAATTTACCTTGTTTAGAAATAGCATAGCTCGAGTGTTAGGCTCGATAAGCTCAATAGCTCAAATGTAACTAGCTCTCTCTCTATATGTATAATATAAAGAGAGATAATAGATAGCACTTATTTAGAGATTAAGAGAGCATTAAATGCTGTTGGAAATGATGTATGACAAGCAAATCCTTATTACCTTTTCCATTAAAGTTCGAGTTTCATCGTTCTTATCATTCACAGAAGGTTGTCCACTAACAATCTCCAGCATCACATGTCCAAAACTGTAAATATCAGCTTGAGTTGTCGGAGAATCATATGAACACTCAGGTGCCATAGTTGCTCTGTAATTAGAAAAAAAAAAATGATGTGATTATCAAATATCAAAATCCAATAAAGTATATGTTCTTGTGAATACGAATGCGGTAAAAATCACTTTAAAAGACTTGTAATTTATACTCACAAAAGAAATGGCCTTCTCTCTTTATCCTTACTCGAGAAGGGGTTATCATCAAATAGTGTAGCCAATCCAAACTCCGATAACTTAGGTGTATTATTTTGATCAAGCAGAATATTTTTGTCAGTTATATTCCCATGAACAATTTTAAGTCCTTCATGCAGATACTTCAGACCGTTTGCTATTCCCAAGCAAATGTCTAATTTGGTTTTCCAATCAAGTATTTCGCTTCCGTCTTCAAGCCATAAATGTTAATTAATCATTAGCTTAAAATAAAAACACTCAATTGACCAAAAATTTTAGGAGGTCAAGAAAAGATTAGTTACCAAACAAAGCGTGATGAAGATTCCCTTTTTCCATATATTCATATATTACCAGACGCGGAAGTTCTTTGGGATACCACTGGAGCAATTGAACAAGATTTTGATGGATACCGGATTGAAGATTTAAAAGAACATTTTGAATTTGAATCTTGTCTTTAGGTTTTGATTGAGTGGAAATCTTTTTCACTGCTAAGGTAACTGGCGGATCTTTCAGTTCAGCCTGCATATACAGAATTTAACCACAGAAAATGGAAAAGAAGTACCTTTTTTTTTCAAAAAAAAAGAAGATAATAAGAACCTTGTAAACGTCTCCGAAACGTCCATTAGTACTATCTCGGCGGATCCTCGTTTTCCAACTAAAATTATTGGTAGCTCCTATAATCTGTCTCGTAGTGACTTGTTTGTCTTTGACCACTATTTTTTCTATAAAATTGAAAAATAAATTATACATATAATTTGGATTAACATTAATATTATAATGTATAAACATGAGCTCACCATCAAGTTCCTTGTTTCTTAGCCACCCTCTTTTCCAAGCAAGAGCTAATAGAAGCAAAGGAATCAAAACTGAACCTGCTGTAATTCCTGCTATTACGGTCCAAGATAACTTCTTCTTTCGTTTACCTGTGCATAATAATGCCAAAAAGGCAAAAGAATAGTTTAATGCTAGGACTAAAGAAACGAATTTTTCTTTTTCTATTTTTTAATATTTTAAAAGGAAAAACATAATGATGAAAATATTATTTACTTGGACAAACATCAATGGCTGACAAAAGAGGTCCTCCTCCGTATTTATCAACAAGAGTCCCTTTCCCTGCCCATTGCAAACGTATATGCAACGTGTTGTCTTCTTTTACTTCGGTCGGCAGCGTTTCAGACCATACTTGATTTGGACCACCTGCGAATTTTTTTATGTTGAAATCTTTGTGCTTTAGCTCATCCTGTGATGGAAAACCACTAAATTGTAAGGATAATCACAAATAGCGTTTGACTTAATAACACCACCCAGCTATCATTAACTTCTCAAAATGAGCAAGATGAGGATACTTCGGAGTGATAAGGCTGTTAGGAGTAATAAGGTTGATATGATTTACTTAAGTACAACTCAATCACAATCAAAGGAGATAATTCTAGCATAATTAAAGAGATTATAGTCAATGTTTCCATGTCTATTTCATCTGTTTTGACTTCCCCTGTTTTCCCTTTGTTAGTATAAATATGTAGTACAACCTTTCTTGTTGCTCAAGTTTATATGCAAATTCTCTTTATGGTATCAGAGCTCTTGTGAGCAACAAAAAACAAAGAGTTCTCTTTCACACAATGTCAGTAACTTCATTACTCTCAAAGTAAAACAAGAAAATTACCCACTATGGCGAGAGCAATTTTTGGCACTTGCAAAAAGTCAAGACTTGATCTGGAATCTCACTGGTGAAACAGCAAAACCAATAGAAGACTCACTCAGTCACAACAGATCATTCCACATCCATAACCAATAGAATTACAGCTTGGAAAAAATCAGATCAACTTCTTCGAGGGTGGCTTATTGGCACTCTTTCTGAAGAGACACTTGGTCTTGTTATAGCTCAAGATACAGCAAAATTTGTTTGGGATGCTCTTAAAAAAGCCTATGCTCAAGATTCCCAAGAAAGGGAATTTACTCTTCGTCAACAATTGACATATCTCTGCAAAGATGACACCGTCACCATTGTTGAGCATATTCGCAATTTCAAAAGTATCTATAATAACTTAGTAGCGATAGGATGTCCAGTAACCGACAAGGTTAAGGTATTTTCTCTACTTACAAGTCCAGGACCAAACTATGAATCTTTTATCACCACCATATTAAAACCTCCACGTCTATCCTACACGAAATTAGTGTCCTTGTTGTAAGGATATGAACAACGTCAGACTTGGTTTACAACAAATCAATCACCTCATCAACTAGCCTTTTACAGCCAAAAATAGCAATCTGGCTGTTACATCCGAAAATTTGATCAACGGGGAATTGTTGGTGTCGTAGGGACCTAATTGTAATTGTAAGAAAATTCAAGGACTCAATTGTAATTGTAAGAAAATTCAGGGATTTGATTGAAAGGTAAAATTTCAATTGAGGACCTAATTATAAGGAAAAGATTGTGAGGAATGCATGCAGTAAACTTTTAAAGGGAAGTATGAGCGGGCAGAGTGCAAAAGACTAGCTGGTAGGTAGTGAAAGAATTAGAAGTAGAAATTGAGAAATTGGTGAACATTTCACCTCCTGTTAACGGTAAATTGAAACTCTCCCAAAATATTGGAAGCTCTCATCAAAGCAAACTAGACTTTTGAGTTGAAGAAATATCTGGGAACGCTTAAGAAAAATTAGGGGATGAATATGAGGCTTAAGATGGACAGGAAAGAAGGTTAAGAAAGCTGTTTGTTGTGGTGAGGGAAAAATAAGGTAAAATTTGAATTTTGTCATTTCACAATTCCTTTATTAGAATCAGAAAATGATGACATTAATCAAATGCTAGGACTTTCCTGAGCACGCTCCACAAAAGAAGTTCAGCGACCTGTTGCCGGAGGGTCAAGAACCAGCCGAATCGTCTAGCGGGTTGGCGGGTAACCTGAAAGCTTCAAACACAATTTCTGGGAGCTTCGGTCACCATCTGCGCAATTTGAAGCCAGTACCAGACCGACGTCAACCAGAGGAAGGGATCGGTGCTTTGCTCTTCGCCTAAGGTTGTCGAAAAAGCATTTGGGATTCATGGGTTATCGGGTCTGTGAAACCCGATTAGAAAGGCACGCGGGCGAAGGAGACCTCAAATGCAGAAACAGCCTGGGTTTCGTGTTAAACAGTAGCATTTTGGTAAATCACGCTTCTAGTCCCTGAAGTTCAAAATGGACAGAGGCGCGGTGCTTAAAGTTTGCTTGGCTGAGCAAGTAAGTCTCTCCGCCTATGATTTTAGCCCTTAGACTTTATTTGGTTATGCAATTAGGTCCAACAAAAAGCATTTAAGAGTAATTAGGATTAATTTTGAAAAATTGATTATTTTGGAACCTAGATAAATAAAATTGGAACTGTTAAAAATATTCTATGTATGTATTATGTTCTGTTGTAACATCCCGTTCTCCCCTTAGTTATTATTTCTTGAGTTGTCAATAGCTAACAGTGTTGTTATAGGTTTTTCGGGTCCCAAGGCATAGGAGTGTCGGAGTCGATCTCGGAGTCGTGCTAGAGTTGAGAAACCTTAAGGTAATATTCTTATTGTCAAACTAGAATTTGTGCTATGGGCTAAAAATATAGAATTTAGGTCTTATTAATGTTAGTAGGAAGGGTAGAATAAAAGGAAAGAAGGAAGATATGGTTTGGGCCAAGCCCAACCCCAAAGCTCTAACCCAAATCAAAACTTAAAACCTATAAACCAAAAATATCTAACCCAAAGGCTAGAACCTTCTTCATCTTTCTTCATTTTTCTCTCCTTCCCCCATCCTTGCCGCCCATTCTCTCTCTCCCTCCTCTCTTAAACTTTTCTTCCTTTTGCTCTCAACATTTACACATCATAAACTACTTCAACATCTTGATTTCCTCAAGATTTGGTGAAGATTTCCTCAAGTTGTTATAGCTAAAAGCTTCAAGGAAGTTTTGAAGACTTAAGAGGTAAGATTAGTATGGTTAGGGTTTATAGTTTAAGTAGAATCTTTTGTGTTTATGCTAGAAATGAGTAAGAATGGTATAGATTTAGTTAAGGGTTAGTCAAGATTTGTAGTAAAGTAGGAAACCCTAGGGAAAAGAAGCTAGGGTTTGAGTTTACTCTTCTAACGGAAACTAAAATGTATGTATTTTATAGGAGATTTGGAGACTAAGATCAGGGAGAAGGGTAAAGAAGTTGCTTGAGCTTAGTGGAAGCTCACATTTTAAGGTTTGATGCTTTAACCGTCTCTTATTTATGTTCATTTTCAATTTTCTTGAAAAATGGTTGAATGTTCACTTGATTTGGATTTTGAATGTTTTGGTGTATTTCTTGAAGTTTTCCTTTAAATTGAATGTCCTAAAATGTATTGTTGTTGCCATGATTTGAAGTTGATCATATGGGAACTGGTTTGAATGAATTATTTGAAAAATGTATGAAAAACCCGTCTAGGCACACAGGTGTCACGCTCGCGACCATCACGCCTCAGTGTGGTTGTCACACTCGCGACTACTATGTGGGGAAATAGGCGAAAATGTGGCATTCATCGCGCACGCGATGGTCACGCCCCTCGTGGTTGTCACGCTCACGATTGCCTATTTTACCTAGCGCATCTGCGACCGTCACATACCCTATGGAGGCCGTGTTCGCGATGGTAACAAGAAAAGGAGGCCTCGCGCTCGCGACCAAGGTAGCGCGTGCGATGGTCATAGCTTTTCAGATAGATTTTCGAATGAAAGTTTACGAGTTTTAAATGAAATGAGATTGTACTTGAAACTAAAATTTATTTATGATAATGAGAAATAGATATGAGAAGATTATCATGAGAATTGAATGAGAATGAATATAAAATGATGAGCATGTAATTGTATTGCATTATATATGATTATTTGATTTAAATGCTCATGTGGCTTGCTTTAGAACGCTAGTGATAAGAATATGATGCATCGTAGGGTTAAACTGCGAATATAATATTGATACGAATGATGATTTGATATGTGCAAACCGTATTGACGTTATAGTTTATAAATGGCTATATGGAATACGTGTTGGAATCTGAATGATATGAGATATATAACCTATGGTATCGGCATGTTAGTCTATAAATGGCTACACAGGATATGCATAGGGCCCCGATTATTATCGTCGAGTTCTTCTGAGTACCACTAGAGCTATAAATGTGACTTGAATTGATATTTGATTATTATAAAATTTAGTCATTTTATTATGAATGTTTGCTTCGTTTAAATTACATGATTTCAAATGTTTTAGTATAAATATTTTATTTCAACTTCAGTTAAAGCATCCACTGAGCATTAGTTTGCTCAGCGAGTTTACTTGTCTAAACTCATAGGTTGAAGAAGTAGCTGAGGAGATAGTCAGTTGCAGCTAGTCAAATCAACACAACCAACGTGTTCTTTGGTATAGTTTTTGTTATTTTGTAATAGTTAGATCTGGCATGTACATAAATCAATTAGGATTGACATCGTTATGTAATTATATTCTTTTGGACATCATCAATATTTGTATTTATGTAAATTGTATACAATAGTGGAAACCAGTTAATATAGTGTAGTTGTATTGTTTTATGAATGAAAAGTATGTTTAGGAATACTGACTCGAAAACCAAGAAAGATAGTAACGCTTCTTCTAGACTCATTCATGGGTTTAGAAGGGGAGTTACACGTGTAACCCTCTTATAGGTCTAGTTCGGTAAGCTTATAAGGAGTGTTACAAAAGAAACTATAGGAATCAAGAGAATTTTGAGGTTTAGCAAGTAGCAGAGTGAAACCATGTTCGACACTTTAAGTATTCAAATTGAATTTTATGTTTTGACTGAATTTGAATATTTAATTACGTTGAGAACTCGAACGTGTGTTCGAGTCGTATTTACATGCTTTTAAGAATCTTAATACCGAAATGGGAATTGCAGCGCAATTATACCAGCACGATCGTAGCGTTCTAGCTGAAAGTAGAGCTGGGATTTAAATGAAAATAGAATGCTATTTTCAATAATTATTGTGTTTAAATATTTGAAAGCATGACGATTTGATATCTGAGCAATAATGAGTATAATTGAAAAGTAAATTATTTATTATTCGATAATGTAAAATGAAATTGTATTATTTGCTTTACTTGGTCAAGGGAACCTTGGTGATAAGAATATGTCGCGACATGTGATTAACCTGCGCAGTGTGTTATTCAAATTGAAATATGAAATATGGAAACGTATTTGAATTGAAAAGAGCAAAATATAGGAGTAGTTGCGATCTACAACCCAGTTAAAGAACAATTCGGAAATAGTTGTGATCTATGACCCCAACAAACCCTTAGTCTTATCCTTGGCGGTCCTGTCAAACCAGTAGAGCAAGTGATTAATGAATTAAAATTTCAAATGTTTTACAAAAATTTTATATGCTCAAGTTTATTTATTAAATCATATGTTTTGTGTTCTCATACTTATTTATTACATGGTATATATACATATTTTTATACCAACTAGGCAAGTAGTTGCCTAACGAGTTATTTTTGTAACTCGCAAGTCAGTAGATTAGAAGCTTGCATATATCGACATTCACCAGTTCATTTCCACACTCTATTATGATTTCTCTTTTGGGTAGGATTTTGATATGTAAATAGTTCGACATGTAACTTAAGAAATTTAGAACTTAAATTATGTGTTTATTAGCAATAATTATATGTAAATATAATAAACAAGACATATGTATATGTAGTGTGTAACATTAATATTATAATATGTAAGTTAGCGGAGTTTAAACAGTCATGTAACACCTTAGTCAGTCTTATTCGTAAGTCGGGTTTAGGGTGTTATACTGGCTAGACCTCAAAGTTATTTCAACTTTAATGGTCGTGGCTTTCAAGCACATAATTAAAAACTAAGAAATCAAGGAAATACCTTCAGTGAACAAACAAATCACAACAACAATAAGCAAGAACTTCGAGTTTGCAAACCACTTCCACCAAGACAATGCTGAATGACAACAGTAGAGAAAGAAATGTATCAAAATGAGACTTGTTAAACATGTGGCATCATAGGACATGTTGCAAAAATATGTTGGCATATGTCTAAGCAAGTGCAAACTCAAGATGAAATTCCAAAAGCGTTAGCTGCGCTCACCCTCGACAACACAACCTTTGACTGAGAATGGACATCTGATATAGGGGCTTCTCAGCACATGACAGGTAATACTAAGTTATTACAAACACACGCCCATATTCTGGTAATGATTCTGTGCTTATAAGAAATGTATCACTATTAAAAATTCAGTCAATTGGAGATATTTGCATTAAGAATGAGAATCAAGTCCTAAATTTAAAAGATGTTCTGCTTGTACCAAATTTAAATAGAAATTTATTGTCTTTTAGTCGGCTTACAGACTATTATCTAGTAAATTATGAATTCTCTAACATGGAATTTTGTGTTAAGGAAAGGAAGACATGTCACAAAGTGATGACATGACAACGAAAGGGTGATATATATATTATTCTTGGTTTCCATGAGTTACATTTCTCTCAAAGGTTCAAATCGGCTACTGCTGAGTTATGGCATCAACAATTAGGATATCTTTAAACATCTGCACTTAGGCTGTTACAACAAAAAGGGTTGGTTGATGTTTTAGGATCTAAGAAATTACAGGCTCATTGTGATAGGTGTCAATTAGCTAAGCTTAGTAAACTGCCTTTCTCTTCTTTTGATAATCCTGGTTCATTTATTTTTAATAAAATACATTGTGATTTATGGGGACCATCACCAGTTTTATCTCTTGGAAAATTTCATTATTATGCTTGTATTATTGATAATTTTTCATGCTATACCTGGCTCATTCCTCTAAGAACAAAATTTGAATTCGTTGATGCATACTTAGCTTTTGAACAATATGTTGCAAGGCAATTTGACATAAAAATTAAAATATTTTACTCCAATGGTGATGGTGAATTTATTAATTCAAAGCTTAGTTCTTGCTTTTAAAATGCAGGGAATTATTCATCAAATTTCATGTCCTTACACACCAGAACAGTCAGGTACGGTTGAACGTCGTCATAGGATCATTCGTGAACTTGGTATGCCAATGTTATTTCATTGTGGTGCTCCTACGTACTTATGGGTAGAGGCATTTGCAACAACTATTTTTCTCATTAATCATTTACCCTCAACTACTCTTGACTCAGATACTCCTTACTTTAAATTAAAGGGGGTTCATCTAAATTATTCTTTTCTCTGAGTTTTTGGTTCTAAATGCTTTTCATATACATAGGATACTTATAAAAATAAATTTGATTCAAAGACTGTTTCTTGTGTTTTCATTGGTTATAGTGACCAACATAAAGGCTACAAATGTTTTCATCCATCTACTCAAAAAATAATTATTTCACGACATGTTGTGTTTGATAAAACACAATTACCCTTCAAAATTCAGTTGAAATCTCCTTCAAAACTCTTACACAAATAATGAATGAGTTTCTTTGATTCCTGGACTGTTCTTCCCTTTTCTCACAAATCTTTATCTTTGCAGGAACCAGATGCATCTGATACAACTCTCTTGTCTCCTATACTGATAGAATATTCCCCTATTGCAGATTCAGTGGAAACCATATCTCCATCTCTCAGTCCGACTTCTGCTTCTCTACAAGAATGTTTAAATGTAGTAACTCATGATATTCCTCATTCTGCTACCACATCTAACTCTCTCGCATCTCCATATAACGAGTCTTGGCAACTTGAGTCCTCTCAACCTCTATATGATTCACATGTTCCACCAAGTTCTGGTTCAAATAGCTCTACTCCAGCATCGTTCTGGTTTAGATAGCTCTACTGCAGCATCAATCTATTTTGAACCTATCCATCACAAGTCTAATCAACCGGAACTACCTCAATCTCAACATCACTCCATGATCACTCGCTCTCAAGTTGGCATACACAAACCAAACCCTAAGTATGCACTTATGGTCATTCAACAAGATATTCCCAGAATACTGAAATCCATTAAAGCTGCTCTTTTTCATGATGGATGGAGGTCAACCATGCAAGAAGAAATTGATGCACTTCACTACAATAATACTTTGTAGATTGTTCCACAAGATTCTACCATACATGTTATTAGATGCAAATGGGTTCTCAAACCAAAACTCAAACCAGATGGCACTCATGATCATTTAAAAGCACATTTGGTAGCTAAGGGTTACCATCAAATAGATGGTATAGATTACATTAACACATTCTCACCCGTTATCAAACCTGGGAGTATCTGTATTGTACTCAGTCTTGCCTTAGTTCAACATTGGGATATTCGTTAGTTATATGTCAAAAATGCTTTTCTCTATGGTCTACTTGCAGAGGATATCTACATGGAAAAACCACTAGGAATGATTAATCCATAGTTTTCCAAGCATGTTTACAAACTTCGATGAGCTCTTTATGGGTTAAAACAAGCACCTCATGCTTGGTTTGATCAATTTAGTACTTTTCTTTTAAAGCATGGTTTCTTTTGTAGCTTAGCTAATCCATCCTTATTTATTTACATTGCACTCGTGGCACTCAAATTCTTCTCTTACATGTAAATGATATACTGCTCACAGGTTTAAATTCACAACTTCTGCTTCCTTTATCCAACTCTTATACACTGAATTTTCTTTGAAAGATCTTGGACCAGTTCATCACTTTCTTTGCATCGAAAGTACATCTACATCTGATGGATTACACTTATCTCAATTGCATTATGCCCTTACTATTCTTGAATGAGCAGACGTGGTCAATTGTAAGCCTATGAGTATGCCAATTGAAGCACGAACAAAAGGTCTTGATAACAATACTCCGCTTGTTGATCCTACTACATATTGTTGTATAGTTGGCGCTCTTCAGTATCTCACTCTCACTCTGCTTGATCTTGCATACAGTGTCAATTTCGTGTCTCAATTTATGCATGCTCCTTATTAATCACTTCTTAAAATGGTTCACCGTATTTTGCATTATATTAAAGGAGTGATCACTTTTGGTCTAGAACGCACTTCCAACATTACACTTGATCTTTATGCCTTCTTAGATTTTGATTAGGCAGGTTGTCCTCTTACTCATCGGTCAATAACTGGATATTGCGTCTTCCTTGGTCACAATCCTATTTCTTGGTGTGCAAAAAAAACAAAACCCACAGTTTCAAGATCTAGCATTGAAGCAGAGTGCCGTGCTATGGCACACACTGCAGCTGAAGTCACATGGTTAACTTATATTCTCAAGGATTTTTGTATTCAGCAGTCTTACCCTCCAATGCTATTCTGTGACAATATCAGTGCTCTACCCATGACTGTTAATCCCGTTTTTCATGCTCACAACAAGCGCATGGAGCTAGATTTTCACTTTATGCGTGAACGAGTTACCCTTGGTCTTCGTGTCACTCGGTATGTCTCTACTTTATCCCAGACAGCAGACATCCCATGCCTAAAGCTTCTTTTGCTCTTCATCGTCACAAACTTTGCCTTCAGTCCAAACACAGTTTACAGGGGATAATAACACCACCCAGCCATCATTAACTTCTTAAAAAGAGCAAGATGAGGATACTTTGGATTGATAAGGCTATTAGGAAATAAAGTTGACATGATCCTCAAAATTAGCAATTAGAGATATTCTTAGGTGATATGATTGACTTAAGTATAGCTCAATCACAATCAAAGGAGATAATTCTAGCTTAATTAAAGGGATTATAGTCAATGTTTCCATGTTTATTTCATATATTTTTACTTCCCTTGTTTTCCCTTTGTTAGTATAAATATGTAGTACAACCTCTTTTGTTGCTCATGTTGAATAAAATGATTAGTTTATATAGAAATTCTCTTTATGACTTGTATAATATGATAAGTTACTCTTGCAGGCCAACAACATAATAAGGCCCTCGAATTATATATTTTAGCCATCTCATTGTTCTTGTTGTAGTTTTAAGCCTCTACTCTACCCAAATTTTGTCAACAATGACCTTCTGTTTAGCATTTAACAATGTGAAATGCACACTGATAGGAGTCGCATGAAAATTTATGTATTATTTAGTTTCATACTTTAAGCTTTTGTATTAGTTTAGTTTTATATTTTAAGCATAAGTGCTATTTTGATTTTACACCTTAAGCTCATGTACTTTTTTTTTTCAACCAAACGGATATCTTTTTAGGCCAACTAATTTAACATTAAATATTTATCTATAGTTTTATAATAATAATAATAATAATAACTACTTTAATACCTAAATATTATTTAAAAGTAAAAATTACCTGAATGTAAATGTCGAAAATGCGCTTTTTCATAATACTGTAATCTTCATCTTTTGTAAAAAGAGTTTCAGCAAAGTGAAGTGTGACATTATAAGGCCCTTCAAGTAAACCGAAAGCATAGTAAGAGAGAGAAACAGGGCAAAGACGAGCTTCTTTGAATGTGGCGTTCCGCGGAGCACCACATGTCATGTTTTGAATGTAATTAATTGACTCCAATTCGCTAAAAGTGCTAGAACATGTATACATCCACTTCCAATCATGAGCAATATAATAATTTGATGTTGAATCATCAGCATCATAAACAATCCCTGATTCATCCATAACTTCCGGGCCGCCGCAATTTATGTGCAAGGAATCATCTGCCAAATAAATTTCCTCTATTTAGCCTAATGGAAACCATGCTAGATAACACTTGAATCAAAATATACATTTACATTTTGAATGGTTGGCCAGATACCTATCCTTCATGTCTGTTATCTCATTCCTAGGAAAAAGAAAATTATGTAACAAATCAAAATAATTCCTAATAAACTTTAGTAAATGGTATAGAAAGAGTATAAGATTGTACCGAGTTGGTGAACTACTTGACCAAGCAGACACATGTTACCAAGGAAAATATCTCACGGTTAGCTAAAATTTATGATATAAATGAGAAGGAGAAAATATACATATTTGAACAACCGATCATACTTACATGTCTTTTTCTAAAGGATCATTGGAATCAATGGAACATGGCGGCTTTAAATTGTTGTATGACAGTTCCCTACATTATAAAATTCACATAATCACACAATTTTATTAAATGTAAGGATAAAAAGTCAACTACTATTATTTTAGTTTATTAAAATATAAATATTAATAAAATAATAAATCTTCAATAATTTATATTGTAGCATTAGATCGTATCGAAGAGTTTTTTGAGCATTTTGGATCCTAGAACTAAAATAAAAATAAATCATTAAAATTATTGTGGACTGACTAACAAAAATAATAGTCTTTTACTTCTTCTCATTTCTTACTTATTAGAAACTCATATTGCTTAAAAACCATATCATCATGACTTTTAAGGGCCCAAGTAAGTCTATTGGTTTCCAATTTATGCAACTTTTGTGTTGATGATAGAAACGTACAATTTTCTGAATTTTTTTTGGGACATCCACATTGGAAGCATTCCACTAAGATTATTCCCTGAAAGATATCTAAGCAAAATACACCAAACGAAAGTTATTATTTCAAGGCAATTTTATATATGTATAGAGGTGAAAAAATATCAGCGACATAAATTATGTATACATACAATTCTTCCAAGTTCGTTAGATTGCCCACGGAATCTGGAATCATGCCATCTAAGTTGTTAAAACTTAAATCTCTGTTAAAGGGGGGAAGAAAAGAACAAGCTTATTCAAAGATTATGAGAATTATATAGACTCATAGTAAAAACCAAGTTTACTCAAAATTAAGAAAGAAAGAAAGGCTTACAAGTATTTCAATGATTTCCAGTCACCAACATACACGGGAATCGTGCCGTTAATTGAGCAGCTTCTCAAAACTCTGCAATATATATTTAAAAATATGTAGTAATTATAATAGCATGTTTTATACTCTGTAGGGTAAAATATCCTCCAGTCTACACAATAATTACTTAGGCTAAATACAGTGGAAAACCCCAAAAATAACCACTCTTGATGCAGCCTAAAAACGTCCAAAGGGGAAAATCCTAGATATCAGTTTAGAGAGTAAATCTATAATTTGATTCAAGAATAATTGTCCTCTTAGAGAATGACAAAATATGCCTTATATACGTAAAATAAAATCCTAACAAAAATAGCAAATAGTCCCCAAAAGCTTAAAATGTAAATTTGGATCCCTAAACAGCAAAATTTGGCCCTCAAGGAATTAGAAATTGAAAATCGAATTGCTTTTAAAAATGCCACAAACTCTGCTTCATATGAGTCTTTTTTTTCCACTTGGACTTGAGAATATAAAAAGGATATGCCCCTGTGAATTTCTTAGAACACTTCTAATTCTAAGAGCCTCCTCAAGATTCCAGGAGATGATCTTTATGGGTAAAGGTAATGTTCTGGATAGTGGAATTTTGATTTTCAATGGATGAGAAAATTTTAAAGAAGTCCTCTTTTGTTTTGTCTTTGTAATGCCTAAAGCATCTGCTAATTTCCATGTACTTTCAGCTTTAAGGATAGGATTGAAGGCTAGGAATTTGTTTTGTAAAGGGGTGGTAATTGGTGTTGCATTTTTTGGGTTTGGGCAGGGATTGATGGATTGCTTGAATTGAAAGGGGAAGAACCCAACCACTTTTCCTTTTAGTTTTAATAGATTTCAACGATTTGGGTTTTGAGCAATTGGGTTGATAGGAGAGCAAGGTGGTTAACTTTTTTCTTTTTCTTTTTCTAGGCTTATGTTTGTGGCTAGTAGGGTGGGGTGTACTGGAGTAGAGTATGGGAGGTGGCAAGTCCATGGTCTTGGGAGGGCAATATGGTATTAGAGCCTAAGAATTTGAATGGTTTAACTCTAATGAAAAAGAGATAAGGGGATCAAAGTAACGACATGAGAGTTATGCAGAGATGGCTAGGGTGTTTAATTGTCTAGGTTTTATATGTCAAAGATTGGGTGTAAGTCACAGGCTTGATGATTGTAGGTTTCTCGAGGAGGTGTTTTTCTGAAGGGATAATATCTTCGTTCCATTATTAGATCAATTCGAACCATTGTGATAGCCAGCTGATTCATGTTGTGGCAAATGCTTCTGTAGTTTCTTTATCATCAAACTTCATGAGTACTATGTTGCCTCTAAGTGGTATGACTTTGAAATCAAAAACTAATTCCATTCCAATACATGCTTATAAATTTGGTATTGGCTCTAGGGATCTCACGAAACCGACCAAGCAATCTTTTAGGCATACTTTTTCTTCATTTGAGCTTTGCTGGATTAGGCCAGGGGAGGTGGTGGGATATTTTATGTTTGTGGTGTTTCTTATGAGCACAACTTCTTTGAAAGATTTTTTAGGGGTATAGAGTTTGCTGTTATGTTTGGGGGATATGATTATGGAACTTGGTATTGTTTTCTTGGCATTGGGGTATGTTTAGTTAACATGGCTTTAGGATGATTAAAATGCAAGTTTGAATTAGCTACTGTTTTTGGAGAAAAAGGCTTAGCCAAAGTGCAGGTAACTTTCAACCGATCTAATATTAATCTATTATTTAGTCTTATTACCTTTTGAGCTTCTTCGATGGTTTTATAGAGCATAAACGCATGTTTGAACCTTTGTTTTTAATTGAGTAGCAGTGAAGAGTAGACATTCGTTACTCAGCCATTATTTGAAAAAATATTTCTTAAGTTTTAAGTTGTTGTAACTCTGCCTATATGAGCACCATAGCCGGTCTTAAGCTTGGATAAAGGAGGAGGGTTGCAGTAGGTTGGCCGACGTAAAAATTAGCTAAAATTTCTACGGATCCTCTAAATATTCATTATATCGTTGGGACATGCCTACCTAGGCACATGCTATATTAGCACCCGGGTGTAGTGTTGAATGAGCAAGAGATTCCACCAACTCACCACCTAGGTGTGGTGGAGTATAAGCAAAGGTTCCAATGCCATGAATGGGTATGGGTAAAGAAACTAGTCCCACCACATTAGCGCCCAGATGTGGTGCCAGATAGAAAAAGGCTACCAATATCACGGACGAATGCGGTTAAAAAAGCTAGTCCAAGGGAGTCGTTTAAAGCATTGATACATTGATAAGAAAGTCCATAGAGCTTGTTGATACTTTAAAAAGAAGGAATATAGATATCGCTTGTTTGCATGAAACTAAGTGAAAGGGTAATAAAGCTAAAAAAATTAGTAATTCAGGGTATAAGTTATGGTATTATGGTTTGGAAACCAATAAGAATGGCACGGCCATTATTGTTGAGCCTAAGCTTAAAGACAAGATGGTGGAAGTGAAGAGATTGGGGGACAGAATTATCTCTATTAGACTTGTGTTGGGAGATGATACTATTAATGTCATAAGTGCATAAGCCCATCAAGTAGGTTCAAATGGAGCTACAAAGGATAAGTTTTGGGAGAAGATGGATGAGCTAATACAAGGAATCCCTAGTGATCATTAAATTTCATTGAAGGATACTTAAACGGGCATTTTGGTAAAGATAGTAATGGCTATGACAGTGTTCATGTGGATATGGGGTTGGGAATAGGAATGAGGAGGGAAAGAGCATTCTGAAATTTACAGTGGCTTATAATCTAGTGCTGGCAAACATGTGTTCTGAAAAGAGAAAGTCACACTTAATCACATTTAAGAGTGGACAAACCCAAAGCCAGATAGAATTTATACTTACTCGTAGGAGGGATAAAAGTAAGTGCAAGGATTGCAAGGCTATTCCTCGTGAAGCATTGACAACCCATCATTGGATTGTGATGTTAGTTGTTAAGACCAAAAGTAAATAGGGGATGGAAAAGAAAGCAGTGGAACTAAAAATACGATGGTGGAAACTGAGAGACCTAACTCAAAGAACCTTTAAGGAGGAGCTGCTGAAAGAGGGTGTTTGGAACCTGGAGGCTAGTGCAAAAGGCTTGTGGTAGGAAATGGAAAGGTGCATTAAGGAAGTAGCAAGTAAAATTCTTGGAGTTTCCAGAGGGTCAAGGCCTCAGCTGCAAGATGCGTAGTGGTGGAATGAGGAGGTTCAAAACGCTATTAAGGTTAAGAGGGAGTGGCATAAAAAGTTACCAAATGAGGTAAATAATGAGGATTTTGAGGAGTATAAAAGGGCTAAAAAAGAAGCAAAGAAGGCAGTTAGTGAGATCCATCGTAGAGCACTAGAAGGATTGTATCAATAGTTAAAGACTTAATTAAAGTTAAATGTATAAAAAGACGAAACTCAGCAGGTTTTGGCAGGGGATAATGAGATATAGGAGAGATGGGGGGCCTATTTTGACCAATTATTCAACTCTAAACATGAACAAGATTTTTAAGAGATTTCTCCATCATATAAAAATCTCAGTTGGTATAAGCGTATAAGATATTATGAAGTAAAGAAAGCCTTGAAACATATAAAGGTTAATAAAGCATGTGGTCTAGATGGTATCCCTATAGAGGTTTGGACGAGCCTTAGAGAGGCAGGAGTTGTTTGGTTAACCAAACTTTTTAATGCTATATTGAAAGGATGCAAGATGCCACATATATGGAGAAAGAGTACTCTGATACCAATATATAAGAGTAAAGGAGACATCTAAAGCTGTACAAATTATCGAGCTATCAAACTCATAAGTCATACGATGAAGCTATGGGAATGAGTTATATAACACATACTAAGGAAGATTATGGGAGTGTCGGATAGCTAATTTGGTTTTATGCCAGGGATATCTACTTGGAAGTCATTTGTCTTCTAAGAAGACTAATGGAATTATACCAAGAGGATAAGAAAGATCTCCACATAGTGTTTATTGACTTAAAGACAGCCTATGATAGAGTACCAACAGAAGTACTATAGTAGGTTTCGGAGAGGAAAGGAGCCCATGTCAAGTATATTAACATCATCAGGGACATGTCTGAAGATGCATCCCTTAGTGTGAAAACATCAGGTGGGGATACAGAGGCTTTTTCCATTGCCGTTGGATTACATCAAGGTTCAGTCATGAATCCATAGTTGTTTATCTTAGTTATAGATAAGTTAACCAGTAGCATACATGATGATGTCCCTTGGTGCATGTTATTTGCATATGACATTGTGCTTATTGATGAAACCAATGCTAGAGTTAACATTAAATTGGGAGTGTGGAGGAAAAACTCTTGAAAATAAGGGTTTTATGTTAAGCAAGAGTAAAACGAAATATATGCACTGTAAGTTCAGCTTAAGGAAGAAGCCAGAACAAGAGGTTAAATTGGATGGAGTTTTGGTCCCTAGATCCCAAACAATTTAAATATTTGGGTTTTGTGTTTTAGTATGAAGGACTTTTGGATGAAGATGTGGAATATAGAATACAAGTTGGATGGATAAAATGGATGGATGCATCAAGGGTTCTATGTAACAAGAAAATACCATTTAAGGTGAAAGGTAAATTTTATCAAACAGTTGTATGACCAGCAATGCTCTATGGTAGTGAATGTTGGGACCAACGAGACAATATCTCAATGAAATGAATGTAGAGGAGATAAGAATGTTAAGATGAATGTGTGGCTATACAAGGTTGGACAAAATTAAGAATGCTCATATTTGAGAGAAAGCCCACGTAGCGAAAGTTAGTGATAAAGTGAGAGAAGGTAGACTTTGATGGTATGAGCATGTTTGACGGAGGCCTTCTCACACAGTAGTTTGTAAGTGTGAGAACTTGATAGTCCAGGAGGCAAAGATGGGTCGAGGAAGACCTAAGACTATTTGGAAGGAGGTAAATTCTAGAGATTTATGACTCTTAGATATCGATGCGGATTTGATTCATAATAGACTTGAATGAAGACGTAAAATTCATGTCCTAGAAAGTATCTAAAGCTTATGATGATTGCTTTCAGTATGTTTGGAGAGGTTAACCATTGGAAAATCCATACAGCTAACCCCAACTTGTTTGCGACTAAGTCTTCTTGTTGTTGTTGTTGTTGCAGGGCTTAGGTTCTTCATATGAAGAGTTCACCATGTTGCAATTGCTCTTATATTTGATTTTCGCGTTTGGGGTAAGTGAAGGCCAGAGGCTGATTGGTGGGGAGAAAGGTGAAAGGGTCTTCTGGTTTTTGTTTTTCCAGAATTGCAATACTTAGCTTTTAAAGATATTACTTGTGCAAAAGTTGTATTCAGTTAGCTTTAGCTCAAGATTTCGATTCTTTCTTATTTTTGGTTCTATTTCAAGTTTTGAATCGAGTTATAAGAAGAGAAAAGCATCTGATCAAGAAGATAATAATCAAGAGAATGCTACATTGCCTAAATCGTCATTCTGCCATTGTTGAAAGCTCCATCTTCTTTTTTTTTTTTTCTTTGCATTAGTATACACGTCTTTAGTTTGATCTTTTCCAAGATTTCTATTGCATTTGCTGGAAGTATTCGATTTAGGTAGATTTTTCCTTTTTTTTTCCATTTTTGTTTGATTTTGTTTCTCTTCTTCTTTTTTCTTCGTGTTCTTTAGTTTTCGTTCAATTTGAATTTCATCATTTTTGTTGCATTTTTCTGGAGTTAAGTAGAGTTTAAATTTTTGTTTCATTTAGTTTTAAATTTTATTTTTAGTTTAATGATTTAAACATAATTTTTCTATTTAATGATTTCTCTTTTTTTTTAATCTTTATTGCCTTTTTTTTTTTAAGACTTGAAGTTTGCTTCTAAAATCTCTAAATTGTTACTTTAGGTTATTTCGATTTATTTTTGTTTTATAAGTTTTTTTTTTTTTACAGCAATGTGTAATGATAGGCTTATTGGAGGAGGCAAAAAAATGATATGAAAAAACAAAATTTGAAACAGTTGATTTGTTGAGCATTCATTTTTTAAAATAAATTTTTTATCATATGTTTGGTATTATAAGAGATAACTTGATAAGCTAACCTACCTAAATTCTTTCAAATACTATTACATTAAATATTTTGGGTGTTACTCATGTTCTATAGTTTTCATAGAATTTTGTTAAACAATAAAAATACGTCTAGTTTTATATCTAGATAAAAATGCATAATCGAACAATTGATATTTTTGGTGCTTTAAGTTCTACCAAATTATAGTATTTTGTAGTGTTGATGGGAACTCTTTTTTTTTTTTTTTTTTGTCATTTTGATGAGTAGGTGGAGTTGATTTGGGAGGGACTTGGTTCAAAATTTAGAAGTCTTCTTGAAATGGGGAGGTTAGGAGTTATTGTATCTCTGATTGTTGCATGTCAAAGGCTTCTTAATTACCCAAGAGTGCAAGGTTCCCTGCTCAAAATCAATTACACTATTATTACTCAAAACTCTTTCAAATCATCCGCAATAGTAAAAAGAGCCAATCTTAATAATCTACAATAGTAAAAAGAGGCAATCTTAAGGGAGTGCAAGATCGGTTCCGAGATGGTTTTTGTAAGAACATTTTCCGACACTAATTGACCGGTTCTTCAAAATGAGAAATCTTTCCTAAAAACACATATCGGTTCTGGTTCCAATACTGTTTCTAATTTTTCAGTTCTAGTTCTGATTCGGTCATCAGTTCTTTGGCTACCAATTCTTTGGTTCTGGTTTCAGGTTATGTTTCAGAAGAGTAGTATAACTTTTAATCAAAATAAATCTTATACTTAAAATGTCGCAATTTACAGATTTAATTCTATTTTAAAAATATTACGTAAAATAAGTAGAACAGTTGAGTTTAACAGTCTCAACAATTCTAATTATTTTATGTGATTTAAAATAGAGTCAAATTTACAAAAAACTCAACTGTTCTACTTATTTTATGTGATTTAAAATAGAGTCAAATTTACAAATTACGATCCTCTAAAATTGATCTTGGAACTATATTATGATAATCCATAATTTAATTTTTTCTAAAAATTTTAAAAGAAGAATTTGAAGAAAGTTAAAAACTTTAGGAAAGTACGTATCATAGCCTCTCCCTTTTGCTTTCCTCACTTCTTATTTAGTACCTCTTAGAAAAAAGTGACACTTTTTGTCAATAAAAAAAAATACAGTATATATATATATGACATTTTTCTTGCATGGATAAAATTTTGTACTATTCCAAAAAGTGTCCCGTTCCACTTTTCTACTATAGAAATATTCAACTATAAAATTTATTAGATCTATACATTAATATACTCATAATTTAAATATTAATATTTATTAAGCATATGAATTATTTTTCACTATGTGAAGGGTAAAAAGAAAAATTATAAATTAATTTTGTTAAGTTAAAAGAATGAGAAAGGCTTTTTGAAAAAGAAAGTGGCAAATAAAAAATTCTTTATAAGACGGATGGAGTATTATAGCGATATTCATGGAATCAATTTATTTTCTATTTTCTAATCTTTCATGAATCGAGAGAAAAAAAAACATACAGTGTAATTATGTTGCTCAAATTTGCGCTGTTCGGAAAAGAGAAACCGGGACTCAAGTCACTTATATACCTGCAATAAATAATAAAATTCCATAAGCACGCAATAAATAATAATAACAAAACAACAAAAACAAAAAAACAAAAAACAAAACCCTACTTACAAAATCTCAAGATATCCCATATTAAGAATTTGAGGAGGAAGATATGTAAATTCATTTCCCGTGAGATCGCTGCTAAACGCATAAGATAGTGAAGTGTTAGCCTAATAATCATTACTTTAATTAAGAAAATTAACTAAATATTAATCATTGACATGTAATTTATAGGGGTGTTCATGGTTCGGTTCGGTGACCGAACCGAACCGATAAGACCAAACCGAGGGTAAAACCGAACCGAAAAGATGGGACCGAACGCCGAACCGAAACAGTGTAAAACCGACCGAAAACCGAACCGATTTTATCGGTTCGGTTCGGTCAAAAACCGAAATGTGTAAATCCTTCATTAAT